>OVBB01002007.1:0-12493 GCA_900406415.1 Isatis lusitanica | reverse complement strand
GTAATTGCAACCTCTTCCTTGAAGGGAATGACTGAGTCTTGAGATAAACAGAAATTGAAGTTCCATCTTCACCGACCATAGAAATTTCCTTCCCAGCAAACTTGTGCAGTCCATTAACCATAAAAAAAAACATGTGGGAGGTACTGCAAATAATGTGAAATACCAAGGTCCGGAGGGAGTGAACAAATAATTTGACCATATAACCGTATATCTTAGTAAACAACCTCAGGTAACAGAAAGATATCAAATATTTAAATACAACACATATATATACGAATCACATTAGTTTTTACAGAATTACAACCATAAATGAGTAGGGACTCACTATCCTACTGTTCTCAATCTTATCAGCTGTGACAGTTACAGTAACGAATCTTCCTTCATTTCCTACAATAGATTAAATTAAATTAACGATACTTAGCAAAGGAAGACTTCTTAAAAATATTTAACTTGTAAAGACAAATACCTGTGGCCGCAGCCTCCTGAGTATTGCTAGAATTTGGTATGTTTCTTCGTTCATTTCCTGCCATAGATTGGGACCAAAACAACAATACTTAGCAAAGGAAGACTTCTTAAAAGTATTTAACTTTTAAAGACAAATACATGTGGCCGCAGCCTCCTGAGTATTGCTAGAATTTGGTATGTTTCTTCGTTCATTTCCTACCATAGATTGGGACCAAAACAACAATACTTAGCAAAGTAAGACTTCTTTTTATAGTTTAACTCATATAGACAATTACCCCGGGCCGCAAGGTCCACAGTATTGCAAATTGAACTGAATCTCTCAACATGGAACCTGGTCCTTCCATTGTATTTAAACAAGAGCTAATCACCATCAACGAAGGAATTCCTCTTTGCAAACGTTTCCCATCCAAAGGAAATCTTTCTCCCTACAATATCTGCTGCCCACAGTCTGCCAGGTGGAACCGCACAAGTTAGAGTAAGATAATTGTGGTTTTGGTTTCCTTCCAAAACTCTCTTGATCATCTCCTTTGGAATTTTCTGGTAAGAAAACAGATAGTAGAACAAAGTTTAATAGAAGACATTTCTATTTGAAATAAAACACATACTAGAGAAAAGTTAACTATCAAAGAGACACAGTCAAAGATAGTTAAAGACTAACAAAAACAAATTGAATCCGTTACTATTTTAAAATTTTCAACACGATTTAAAGTACATCCTTATAACATACTTCAACTATACAACATCTATAATTGAAAGTAAACTTAAGAACATACCACATGGTGACCAGTCCTTAATTTATAAGTTCTCATGAAGGTAATGTCGGTTGAAACTTCAGGTCCATAATATATCTTCATCGCTGCATTGCAAAATTGTTAGAACTTTCCACATTCTACACTTACGCGGACAAAATATCTAAAACTACAAAGGATACAAGCCAAGAGGACACAAGATTGCAATCGTCATTATAGAAAAGACAGAAACAATCACAAACGTATAATTTAATTCACAACAAGAAAACTGGCCAATTGCGACGGAAATTTGCGACAGAAATCATCCGTCGCAAATTTGTGACACATGTGCGATATATGTGCTACGAAGTATCCGTCCGTCGCAACTCCGTCGCAAAATTGCAACCGTTTTGCGACGCTTTTGCGACGACAGTGAGATACATTGCAAATCCGTTGCACGTTTGCGACATTTTTGCGACGAGACCAAATGATCGCAAATTTTGCTAGGAAGTTACGGCTAGTTTGCATCGAATTCACTTTCCTCGCAAATCTGTCGCAAACTCATCACAACTTTGCAACGGTTATGGAAAAATTGCAACGAGTTTACCAAACCCGAGTTAGGTAGAACACGTGGGAATGTGCCATACATAATAAGTTGCAACGAGGTGTCCATCGCAAATTTGTTGCACGTCAATCGCAAGTTCGTCGCAACTCCGTCGCAAGACTTACCAAACCCGAGTTAGGTAGAACACGTGG
Organism: Isatis lusitanica; assembly: GCA_900406415.1. NCBI lineage: Eukaryota > Viridiplantae > Streptophyta > Magnoliopsida > Brassicales > Brassicaceae > Isatis > Isatis lusitanica. The sequence continues at coordinate 10,544 of OVBB01002007.1, read as the reverse complement.
GAAGTGTTTTATACCTAATTAGTTGCAAAGAGCTGTCCGTTGCAAATTTGTTGTAAATAAATCGCAAGGTCGTCGCAACTCCGTCGCAAGAGTGTTTCCATCGTAAGACAGTTTCCGTTGCAAATCCATAGGAAGGGACATGTTATCCAATAGCAGCTCCAATGTTATTTGATCATTAGTGTGGATGTCATTTTCTTCAAAGAACTCTCGAAGACCTTTTTGTAATTGCAACCTCTTCCTCGAAGGGAATGACTGAGTCTTGAGATAAACATCAATTGAAGTTCCATATTTACCGACCATAGCAATTTCCTTCCCAGTGAACTTGTGCAGTCCATTAACCGTACAAAAAACCTGTGGGAGGTACTGCAAATAATGTGAAATACCAAGGTCAGGAGGGAGTGAACAAATAATTTGACCATATAACTGTATATCTTAGTAAACAACCTCATGTAACATAAAGATATCAAATAGTTAAATACAACAATATAAATACGAATCAAATTAGTTCTTACAGAATTACAACCACAAATGAGTAGGGACTCACCATCCTACTGTTCTCAATCTTATCGACTGTGATAGTTACAGTAATGAATCTTCATTCATTTCCAACAATAGATTAAATTATACCAACGGTATTTAGCAAAGGAAGACTTCTTAAAAATAATTAACTTATAAAGACAAATACCTTTGGCCGCAGCCTCCTGAGTATTGCTAGAATTTGTTCTGTTTCTTCATTCATTTCTAACCATAGATTGGGACCAAAACAACAATACTTAGCAAATGAAGACTTCTTACAAATATTTAACTTATAAAGACAAATACATGTGGCCGTAGCCTCCTGAGTATTACTAGGATTTGGTCTGATTCTTCGTTCACTTCGTGCAATAGATTGGAACCAAAACAACAATACTTAGCAAAGGAAGACTTCTTTTTATGGTTTAACTCATATAGACAATTACCCCTGGCCGCAAGGTCCACAGTATTGCAGATTGAACTGCATCTCTCCATATGGAACCTGGTCCTTCCATTGAATTGAAACAAGAGAAAATCACCACCAACGAAAGAATTCTCCTTTGCAAACGTTTCCCACCCAAAGGAAATCATCCTCCCTACAATATATGCTGCCCATAGTCTGCCAGGTGTAACCGCACAAGTCAGAATAAGATATATGCGGTTTTGGTTTCCTTCCATAATCTCTTGATCATCTCCTTTGGAATTTTCTGGTAAGAAAACAGATAGTGGAACAAAGTTTAATAGAAGAAATTTCTATTTGAAATAAAACATATACCAGAGAAACGTTGACTATCTAAGAGACACAGTCAAAGATAGTTGAAGACTAACAAAAACAAATTGAATCCATTACTATTTTAAAATTCCCAACACGATTTAAAGTACATCCTTATAAGATACTTCAATTATACGACATCTATAATTGAAAGTAAACTTAAGAACATACCACATGGTGACCAGTCCTTGATTTATAAGTTCTCATGAAGGTAATATCAGTTGAAAGTTCAGATCCATAATATATCTTCATCGCTGCATTGAAAAATTGTTAGAACTTTCCACATTCTACACTTACGCGGACAAAATATCTACAACTACAAAGGATACAAACCAAGAGGACACAAGATCGCAATCGTCTTTACAGAAAAGACAGAAACAATCACAAACATATAATTTATGAAAACAGGCCAACTGCGACAGAAATTTGCGACGAGAATTATCCGTCGCAAATTTCCGACAGATGTGCGATATATGTGCTACGAAGTATTAGTTCGTCGCAACTCCGTTGCAAAATTGCGACGGAAAACATATGTCGCAAAGTTGCAACCGTTTTGCAACGCTCTTGCGACAGTGAGATACATCGCAAATCCGTTGCACGTTTGCGACACTTTTACGACGAGACCAAATGATCGCCAATTTTTCGAGAAAGTTGCGACGAGTTTGCATCGAATTCACTTTCCTCGCATATATGTCGCAAACTCATCGCAACTTTGCAACGGTTAAGCGAAGAATTGCAACGAATTTACCAAAGCCGAGTTAGGTAGATTATGTGGGAAATGTGTCATACCTATTTAGTTTCGACGAGGTGTCTGTCGCAAATTTGTTGCAAGTCATCGCAAGTTCGTCGCAACTCCGTCGCAAGACTTACCAAACCCGAGTTAGGTATAACACGTGGGAAGTGTGTTATACCTAATTAGTTGCGACGTGCTGTCCGTCGCAAAATTTGTTGCAAATAAATCGCAAGGCCGTCGCAACTCCGTCGCAAGACTGTTTCCTTCGCAAATCCGTAGGAAGAGATATGTTATCCACTAGCAGCTCCAATGTTATTCGATCGTTAGCGTGGATGTCATTCCATTCAAAGAAGTCTCTAAGACCTTTTTGTAATTGCAACCTCTTCCTTGAAGGGAATGACTGAGTCTTGAGATAAACAGCAATTGAAGTTCCATCTTCACCGACCATATCAATTTCCTTCCCAGAGAACTTGTGCAATCCATTAAGAAAACAGATAGTAGAACAAAGTTTAATAGAAGACATTTCTATTTGAAATAAAACACATACTATAGAAACGTTGACTGTCAAAGAGACACAATCAAAGATAGTTGAAGACTAACCAAAACAAATTGAATCCATTACTATTTTTAAATTCCCAACACGATTTAAAGTACATCCTTATAACATACCACAGGGTGACCAGTCCTTGATTTACAAGTTCTCATGAAGGTAATATCGGTTAAAACTTAAGGTCCATAATATATCTTCATCGCTGCATTGCAAAATTGTTATAACTTCCCACATTCTACACTTACGCGTACAAAATATCTAAAATTATAAAGGATACAAACCAAGAGGACACAAGATTGCAATCGTCTTTACAGAAACGACAGAAACAATCAAAAACGTATATACTACAAGAAAACAGGCCAACTGCGTCGGAAATTTTGCGAGAAAGTTGTGACGAGTTTGCATCGAATTCACTTTCCTCGCAAATTCGTCGCAAACTCATCGCAACTTTGCAACGGATATGCGAAGAATTGCAACGGGTTTACCAAACCCGAGTTAGGTAGAACACATGGGAAGTGTGCCATACGTAATTAGTTGCGACGAGGTGTTCATCGCAAATTTGTTGCAAGTCAATCGCAAGTTCATCGCAACTCTGTCGCAAGACTTACCAAACCCGAGTTAGGTAGAACATTTGGGAAGTGTGTTATATCTAATTAGTTGCGACGAGCTGTCCGTCGCAAATTTGTTGCAAATAAATCGCAAGGTCGTCACAACTCCGTGGCAAGACTGTTTCCATCGCAAATCCGTCGTAATTTTAAGTCGCAAATCCGTCGCAAAATTTTTCAGACCCTATATATAGGTGACCTCGTGGTCATTGGTATACACAATAACAAAAACTTCAAAAACACTTACGAAAAAATGGTTAAATTTTGAGTAGAAGTCATGAAAATGGCTCTGAGTATCTATGAATTAAGGGCATGGATGTACAATCATAGAGATCCGGAGACCGGATATGTGATGCGGGAGTATCGGGACGGGTTGCGGGCATTCATTTACCAAGTCACAAATGAACCATTGGCGAGAGAAAATGGTAAAATATTATGTTTGCAGAAAGTGTGGGAATCAGAAATATTTGGATATTAACATGGTGAAAAGACAATTACTACATATGGTTTAGTCATGGGGAAGGTAGTAGTGCATCTAGCAGTACGGGTTATGTTGTTGAATAACCCACTTATACTGCTCATTATGGTTACAGGATTGGTATATTTGGAAATAATGAGGTTCATCAAGGGTATCACCAGGAGAGTAGGTTTCATGATATGATTACAGAGGCATTCCAGGAAACTACAACTACATTTGGCGATAATAGTAGGGAATAACCCAATTTAGAAGCGAAACAGTTTTATGGTATGTTAGATGCTGTAAATCAGCCAATCTACGAAGGATGTGAGATGGGAAGTCTAAATTGTCATTGACATCTAGGATGATGACAATCAAAACGGATCATAACTTAAGCGAGATTTGCATGGATTCGTGGGACGAACTGTTCAAAGAGTATTTGCCAGCTGATAATCTTTCTGCTAAAAATTACTATGAAATATAAAGGTTAGTCGCGAGTCTTGGGTTACCATCATAAATGATTGATGTTTGTATCGACAATTGCATGATTTTTTTGAAAGATAACGACAAGCTGCAGGAATGTCGATTTTGTGGCAAGCCGAGATTCAAACCAAGTACTGGAAGGACCCATGTCCCATACCAACGGATGTGGTATTTGCCAATCACCGAAAGACTGAAACGGTTGTACCAATCAGAAAGGACGTTTGTGGCAATGAGATGGCATGCACAACATTCTACAGAAGATGGGGAGGTCACCCATCCATCAAATGCGAAGGCGTGGAAACACTTTCAGATGGTACATGCAGAGTTCGCTGGCGAGTGCAGGAACGTTTATCTTGGATTATGCACAGATGGGTTTAGTCCATTTGGTATGTCTGGAAGACATTTTTCTTTATGGCATGTCATATTGACGCCATACAATCTTCCTCCGAAAATGTGCATGCAAAGAGAATTTTTGTTCATGAGTATTCTGGTGCCAGGCCCTAAGCATCCAAAAAGATCTCTTGACGTATTCTTGCAACCGTTGATTCACGAGTTGAAGCAGTTGTGGTACTCGGGTGTCCGGACATTTGACTACTCTCAGCAAAGAAACTTCAAAATGTGTGCAGTGCTATTATGGACCATAAGTGACTTTCCTGCATACGGAATGTTATCGGGGTGGACAACGCATGGAAGACTATCTTGTCCATATTGTTTGGACAAGACAGATGCCTTTCAGTTGAAGCATGGAAGGAAATCATGTTGGTTTGATTGTCACTGTAGGTTTCTTCCGCAAAATCATCCGTACAGAAAGAACAAGAAGTTGTTTAGGAAAAATAAAGTTGTGTTAGTGACCTCTCTAATGTATCTTTCCGGTACTGATTTGTTTGAGCAGATTGACTACTACGGCGTCCAGGAAACATGTCAACGTGGTGGTAATTGGCATACTACGGCTAACATGCCTGACAGATATGGAGAATCTCACAATTGGCACAAGAAAAGCATCTTTTGGGAATTGCTATATTGGAAGGATCATTTGTTGCGTCACAACCTTGATGTGATGCACATTGAGAAGAATTTCTTCGATAACATCATGAAAACAATTCTAAATGTGCCATGGAAAACGAAAGATAATCTGAAATCGAGGTTGGACTTGCCAGAAATATGTAACCGAGTTGAGTTGCATCTTACAAGAGACAGAAAAGCACCTACTTCTAAATTTCGATTGTCCGGAGAGGCGAAACGGACGTTATTGGAGTGGCTTGCTTCTAATCATATAAAGTTTTCGGATGGTTATGTCTCCAAATTCTCAGCAAGATGTATCAAACAAGGTGGAAATTTTTCGGACATGAAAAGCCATGATTGTCATGTCTTCATGCAGAGACTTTTACCATTTGCATTATCTGAACTCTTACTGACACCTATCCACGAAGCTATTGCAGGTACATTTATTGAGATTTAATATTATCGGATTATACAATATGCTAATATTTATATATTTGAAAATATACCTCGTACAGGAATTTGAGCTTTTTTTAAAGATCTATGCACACGAACACTTGCAGAGGACGGGATTGCGCAGTTAAAAAAAATATTTCGGTGTTGCTTTGTAACTTGGAAAAAATCTTCCATAAACCAAAGTGAGGTTTTTTTTTTCTAAACCATTTTTTATATACATTTTATGATTTTAGGGTTGATTAGATTTAAGAAAATATTGTGTTAATTTGTTGGTGAATTGTTTGGTGATTTTTATTGTTTGAATCTAGAATTCCCTAGGATTTACTTGATTAGATTTTATAATTTTATGTTATTTAATTTTAGACTTTTAGAATTATGTGAATGGCTTAGGGAATTTCTTTAGTGAATGAATTTTTGAATTTTCAAATTTAATTATATGAAATCTGTTTAAACAACTAAATGAGTTTTTGTCATTTTAAGAATTGATGAGATATTTAGAAATTTTAAATAGATTGATGAGACTTTTAGAAATTTTATGAAGTTCTTAGAAATTCTATTAATTATTTTAAAGCTTTAACATTTTATAAAAAAAATTATTAAGTTTTGAAATTTTATGAAAATTTTTAATATTTTTCTAAAAAAAAAATTTGAAAGTTTTTCAAATTTTATGATTTTTTTTTATCATTTTACTACATTTCTTGAAATTTTATTAAATTTTACAAATTTTAACGATTTTTTTTTTAGAAATATTTTGTAATATTTAAATATTTTCGAATTTTCTTGATTTGTCTATGTAATATATGAGATTTGTTGAATCTTTTTGAAAATTTTACAAATATTTTAAATTGTTTTCAAAATCGTTGAATCTAACAATTGTTTTCAAATATATCTCAGAACAGCAGGCTCGTACCCATTATTCGACCTACATAAATAGGTCGAATCTTTTGGTACCTCGTACACCTGGATTTGGTACGAGTGCGAGTACTAGTTCTCAGACCTCCAGCGCAGGGTTGCATATTCCTGATTTGCATCCCGGAAGACCAACTCCATCTTTGTCTCCTCAAATGTCGCCCAATTTTCCGGCAACCCCAGAATAAGCGCAGCATGCCGCACAGGCCAGTCCGGCTCCTGATATTTTCACTAATCTTACGGTCGATGATATTCTTGTTAGTCCTGGCCACGATCGTTGCCAAAGCTAGATCCGAAACATCCTCCAGGGACACTATGATAATTTATTTATTAATTTTTAAATTTAATTACTTATTTTGTCTACTAATCAGTTTGTTTTTGTAGGTTTGATGACGACGGCTTGGTAGCTTCCACCGTCCGAGCTATCTTTAAAAGGGATCTTAAAGAGGCGGCTCCTAATATATCTCACACTCCGAGCACTACTATTGACCGGTGGTTTAAGACTTTTGCTATAAGTTTTTACTATTATTGTATTATTCTTTTTAATTTAATTTTCTAATGTCTCATTCACAGTTTTATTTTTTTCTTACAGCAACATTATCATTGGGATAGTGTTGTTGGCACATTGGTGAAATCGGAGTTTAGGAAGAATCTTAGCGCCCAGATGAGTTGCCAGATAGGTCGGTGGAAGGAAAACTGGAAGGCTGGCCAACCCGGCCCCAAGTGGCTTGATCTCGGTGTCTGGAATGGGTTGGTCACTTATTGGGAGTTGCCTTCATCTGAATCAAAGAGTGTGAAAGCCTCGTCTTCACGTTTATCCGGAGTTCCCCCCGGTAAAAAGGCTTCTACGCATCGTTCTGGACAGACATCTTCCAAAGCTCGGGCACGGAAGCAAGTAAGTTTTTAATTTTTAAGGTTTAATTTTCTTATTATATAGAATACTATAGTTGATTATAATTTTCCAGTGAGCGGATTGGTGATTCTGTTCCGGATTTGCTTACGATTCTCGAGGAAGCCAAATGCAATTCGGACGGTACGTTTATAGACGAAATCTCGGAGCAGCTCTACAATGATGTCACCTCGAAGATGGATGACCTCATCCAGATTTTCGAAGATCCCGAGAGCGTCGGTTCTGTTCCAATTCTTACTCCGGTCGAGAAGAACAAAATCTTCCTCGAGGTATTATAAATTTTATATATTTATTTCAATCCTATTTCAAAATATTTTATTTCTTATTTCCTTTTTTTTCAGTGCGCTCCTCGGAAAAAATGAAAGATTTTTGGAGTTGGTTCTTTACAGGTCGATATCGAGCGCTCACCTGCTTTTTCTTGCCTCGGAAGAGGGACAGATTCTCACCTACAAGAGATCATCCATAGCCAGAAGCAAAGCATCAATAGCCAGGCCGAGATTTTTACAGAGCATCGCGATAACATGCAGAAGCTTTTGCAATATATAATGGAAAAAGATTCAGGTGCGGCTTCTTTATTTGGGAATTTGATGCCCCAACCTTCTACATCCACCGCGAACAGGAATAAAGGCGACGGAAATGGAACGGGGAACAACGATGGAACCAACACTACTCATTCTGCTTAGTTATATAATCAATACTCTTTTGTATTAAATTTTTAATTTATAAATACATTTTTAATTTATAAATTAGTATTTCTTTTATATTTTTTAATACATTTTTTTGGTCTCCTCGCAAATCCGTCGCAAAACACTTCGCGACAAAGAAATACTTGTTGCAAAGCTGTCGCAAACTTGCGATGGATTTGCGATAAACGTATGAAAACCGCTGCAATTTCGTCGCAAATTTGCGATAGCTTTGCGACAAAAACTCGCGACATAGTGGTTATGGGTTGCAAACCGTTGCAAGTTTGCGACAGATCTGCGATAAAAAACCTGATAAGCCGTCGCACAGCAGTCGCAACGTAGCGACGGTTTTACGACCCCTCTCATCGCGAAAAAAGGAAACGTCGTTGCAATACCGTGGTAACGTTGCGACAAATTTTTGACAGTAAAGTTTGCGACTACGCGGTTCGTTGCAAACCCGTCGCAGCTTTGCGACGTCTGGTACTCCGTCGCAAGTTTGCGACTACCTTCTTTCCCTCACAGATTTGCTATGTTTTTGTTTTCGTCACAAAGCTTGTGACGTGGTTGTGACGGATATGCTTCTGTGACGCCTGTTTCGCGACAGATTGTAATATGTTGCAATTCCGTCGCAATACCCTTGTTGTGATGGGTTTGCGACGGATCTGGCCGTCGCAATGCCGATGTTTTCTTGTTGCAAGATAAAATGTTTTTTCAAAAACTCTCTCAGACAAGAAAATAGTTTTTGAGAAAATAGATCTCTTACTCTTCTAACACTCGAGTTTGAAAAATAACCAATCCAATTAATTTGAAGATGTGATCAAACGATACACAGAACCCTAACTACCTTCAACGATAGTTCCAATCAGAAGATAACATAACTGATTTTGATTATAGAAAAACTAGAGAAAAAACAAAGTAATCTACTATTAAAACGAAAAAAATCGATACAAAGGACTGACCTACTAAAGGCGAAGAAGATGACTGAAAGCTGGATCGAGATTTCACCTGATCTTCAAGTCTCAACTATAAATTCCAAATTGCATGCAAACGAAAACAAATCAAACAACAAAAAATCAAATACTATGGCCAGGAGATTTGCATGTAATCTGTCGAAACTTAGAATCAATCAAACAAAAAAAATAGGAAGAGAAGAAGAATCATACGAATTTCTGATAGCAGAAGACCGAGGAGAGCTGGAAGCACTTTTTTATAGAGATATTGAGGAATATTCATCTGGGCCAGTTTTAATTTGGGCCCAAATTAACTATATAAAAATTGCCTAAATCCATCAAAAATTTATAAAAAATAAATATCACTCTAAAATTCTGATGTATTTTAAAATCAAAATTTAAAGATGAATTTTAAATTTGAAATTTATTTATATTTTGAGTAATTTTGACAAAAATTTACTTAATATTATAAATTAGTAAAATTATATTTTTGAAAATATGAATACTAACAATTTTAAAAGTCCTTTTAAATACTTTGTTGTAATTACTCATTTTTATACTTTATATATTTCACTTTTCAAAACTACTTTTGTTCTCTAAATTTCTAATCAAAACTACTTTCGTTCTCTAAATTTCTAATCATTCAAAATACAATACTCACAAAATGATTCACGCCACAAATTTATCTAATTTTTACTTCTAATAATTTTATTAATAATAATTTAATCACAAAATTTTATTAATGCATCAATTTATGTTAGCAATTGAAAAAAAATATTATTCATAATCCGCGCGCCGACGCGCGGGTCCATATCTAGTAATATATTATGGTAACAATATTAATGTATGGCTGTTTTAAGAAAATACACTAGGTTTGGACCCGTGCGTGGACGCACGCGTTGTTAATTTTTTTCAATTTTTAATTAATTGCAAATTATAATATAAATTTAAATGTATTCCAAGTGGAAGGATACAATGAATGAAATATATGGTGGATGAGTTGTAGATATAATCGATGGGAATAAAAAAACCGAACGTATTATTACTCGGGATATCTGATTTAGTATAAGTCAGTAACGGTTTGGGTTGACAATGTTATTGTCGTTATTTGAAAGCAAAAATTTATTTTGGTTTTAGAATATGATATTTGGTTTGATATGTTACAACTTTTGAATTGATTGTATGCAGAAGTCATTACTTCGGGTGAGAAGATAGTAATGTTTACACTCTTATTCGAATTAACATTCTATAATTCATAGAGTTTATCATTGGATAACGTTTTTGGTTTGTTGTTNATCAATTTGTTCTTGACATAATGAACTTATGGAAAACAGAACATGGCAATAGCAACAATTTTTGAATTATTTTTCCTCACTCTATATAACATCTTCTTCCATTTCAGCACATGTATTAAAAATAATGAAATTACTAAAAGTTAGCAACAAATAATGAGAAATTAAAAAAAAACTTAATACAGGGATAGAAAAATAACTAACCATTCATTGATTTTTGGACTTTATGGAA
>OVBB01002004.1:0-12501 GCA_900406415.1 Isatis lusitanica | reverse complement strand
GAAGTGGATTGTCATAAATTGAGGCAGAAGATTGAAGATGGAACAATATTGTCTTGCTATACAAGGAGTGAAGACCAATTGGCCGATATCTTCACCAAGGCCGCAAGCTCCAAAGTCTGTGATTCCATATATGGCAGACTTGGACTTGTGGACATAGCCAGACCGTGGTAAGCACTTCCCTTGCCCATAAAGCTCATACTCTTTTACCTTATAGCTTTTGTCCTATTAGGTTTTGCTATAAGGGTTTTAATGACGTGAGACTCATGAGTATTCCAAGCTTTAACATTCTTTGGCTCATCATTCTTGTCAACCGTAAACCTAGAGTTCAAAGCTCTAGGAGCGTTCTTTGACAAGTTTGATTTCTCTCCAAGAATGCTAAGCTTGAGGGGGAGTGTTAGCATTTGAGAAGTATAACACCAATCCGGCCGTACAATCCGTACAATAAAGTCCGTACAGATTGTCTTATTGATTATCATAGTGTTATGCTTACCAAATGACTATTGGACACGGTCATTATGCTCACCAAATGACTATTGGACTTGGTCATTATCGAGAAAAGGAGTAAAAGGACTTACCAAAGTGAAGGGGGAGAAGCCTTGTGCTACAAGGCTGAAGCGCGCATGTGGATAAGGTGGTCCTTCTTGTTACCGTTTGAAGATAAGACGCCAGCATATCCAGCCTATCTCCTTCCTCACCTTTTTCTACCTTTTACTACCTTTTCATACCTTTTATGCTTTACCACACGGTTCTTTTGATGCCCTGAGTATATTCTCTTTGTATGGGCTACATATAGAAACCGTGTGTCTATTGTAATGATTAAGCAATCAAATACAATCATGTTTCTCTCTTTATTTCCTTTGTTCTACATGTTCTTCAGGTCCTTTACATAAAATCCCTCATAATTATCTAATATAATCCTTAATAATCCGCAATCTCTATATCTATGTCATGCTTTGTCATACCACATTGTGCGATTACATCATCGCTTACATCACGCTTACATCACTTGCGATTACATCATCGCTTACATCACGCTTACATCATAAAATACACTTAATTAAAACACACTTAATTATACATAACGGACGTTTAAGCTTACTTAATGATCCATCTCGAACTCGATGATATGCTTGTCGCAACATCTATAATATTCTCCTGGACATTCATATTCTGGCTCGGGTTCTTCAAAGTCTTCGAAGTCTTCGAATTTATTTTCTGACTCGGAGTTTATGGTGATGTTGAACATTCTACCAATCTCATTGACGTCTATGTTCATCGCGTCGTCAGGGGTTTGCGAGTCTTGGAAATATTCTGGCGGACACTGTTGTGGCGAATATTCTGGTGGACACTGTTGCGGCGTCTGTTCTTTCTCTTCTTTTACCTTCTTTGAAGTGCTTTGTGCAACTGGTTTCGGAGGGATTAACGATGGTGCATTTTGATGCTTCTCCATGAAGAACTGTAGATCTTCATCAAGGCTCATATGGTAGTCAATGGAGTAGTACGCCCAGTTCGGGTTGAATGGTATGGCGAACGTTTGTCTAGCGTTGTTGAGAACAAAAGCATGAGTTTGAAAGTCTTCATATGCTTTGTTGTCATGGACGTTGAAGTCTGGTTGTACACCTCTGTAGAATTCATTGTGGTGTATGAGTGTTGGTAGGGCATGAAGTTTCCTGGACTTCTTATTGACTTGAACAGGACGGTGGAAAAATTAGATGGTGTGCGGATTGAAGAACAGGTTGAGAGCTCCTCCTTTTTTGAGTTTTTTGAAAGGCATGCCTCTTGCTTTTGCAGATCTTCTTAGTTTTCCATTCCAGTTGATGAGGGATGCAAACCATGTTAGGAAAGTAGAGAGGCCTTCCTTTTCACCATGTTGAGCATTGACGAATTGATAGAGCCATTGGATATCGAAAGTAATGCCGATGGTATGGACTGAGCAGAGATACCAGAGGAAGCATAGAACTTCTTCAGGCATGTGAGTACTCTCAATCCTGTATGGATGATCAGGATGAATGCCCATCAGTGCAATGTAGTGACTGTTGATCCCATACTTTGATAGGATTATTGACTGATATCTGAAGATTGTGTGGTTGAGATGCTCGTGGAGCCTTCCTTTGTTGATTAAATCATGAGCGTCTTCTGGCATATTTGCTTCGAAGTCATAATAGCTTTTTTCTGCGGGTGATGAACTAGCCATCATATGAATTTCTTTTTGTGGACTTCTGTTGAGCATGTCTGCGAGGGTATTCTTCGCGCACTTTAAATAGAAGGATTCAAAATCATACTTCGAGAACCATTCACTCCATCTTAATAACTGTTGATGTGGGACCATCTTCTGCTTGAATTGTAACATCTTCAGGAAAGAAGACATATCCATTTCGATGTGAAATTTATGTCCTATCACATGGAACTCAAACTTCTCGATTGCTTTCTTGACCGCAAGGATTTCTTTGAACGTGGAGTGATAATGCATCTCCGAATCTTTAAAGTGTCTGCTTTTATATCCATAAATTTGACGTTTGCCATCAATTTCTTCGAATAATATAGCGCCCCAATATTTGTCGCTTGCGTCTGTCTGCAGAATCTGTGTTCCTGTTGATGGAATCTTTAAAGGTGGCAGACTCTATATTTCTTTCTTCAGCCTCTTGATTGCCTCAGTTTGTCGTGTTCCCCACAACGGAGGGTTCTTTGTCAGCATCTTCTGCAAGGGTCTCGTCAATTCTGACAGTTGCGGGATAAAGTCGCTGACAAAATTGATTATGCCAAGGAATTGTTGAACTTGTCTTTTTGCGAGATTTTCATCCGGAAAGGCCAATAGCGCTGTAGCTAAATGGGCTTGAGGCGTAAACTGTCCTTCTTTAATCTCCATTCCAAGAAATTCGATATTGGGCCGAGCTATGATCGTCTTTCGGGCCGAGAGCATAATTCCATATTGTTTGATTATGCTTTGGGACTGTTTTAGGACCTGTAGATGCTCCTTTTTGTTTGGAGAGAATAGCAGAATGTCGTCAATGTATATCAAGGTCGTGTGTAACATAGGCTTGAATATTCGTAGCATCGCCTGTTGGAATAGCGATGGCGCCGTTTTCAGACCGAAGGGTAAAACGTTCCACTGAAGATGGCGATTTGGGAGGCAAAACGCAGTTTTGTACCTTTCTTCGGGCTTAACACCAAGTTGCCAGAATCCTGATTTAAGATCGAACTTAGAAAATATCTTTGCTCCTTGAAGGTGTTGTAGGAGAGCCTTTTTGTTGGGTACTGGAAACTTGATATCTTGTATGTATTGATTAAGTGGTTTGTAATCAATAACTAGCCTAAGTTTTCCTCTTGCTTGTTCAGCACGATTGTTGACGTAGAAGGCTTTACATGCCCATGGTGAGTTCGTTGATGTTCGATTCCTTGAGAGACAAGTTGATCGCATTCTTCATTTGCTTGCTGCAATAGTGCGGGTGGCATTCCTGCATGGCTTGCTTTCGTAGGAGTCGTGAGAACTTCATCTTTAAATGGCAGGGAGATGAAGAACTCTGTATTTAGCCACAAAGGGTTGTTGCACTTTTGGATGAAATCCGTGTACGAGTCTGCGCAAGAGACCAGTCTGATTTCTTCCTTTATTGTGTTGAAGTCAACCGTTTCATCGGGATCAACTGTTTCTTCGGTTTTAGCAGAATCTTCGATTGCGAATAAGCAAGGGATAGTGGTGAAGGTTTTGTAGTATGCCTTCCATTTTATGCCCGTGATTCGAGTGAGATGTCAAACTTCTTTGTTAATACGTGATAAGTATCTCATCCCAAAATGAGATCCTTTCCTGGTGCAGATGATCCAAGGACTTCAGTTGTGATCTGACAACCCGGAAAGAGCTCTATAGTTATGGGTTTTGACTTGAGTTTGACTGACAATGACCCGGCATTTGCAACCCTGAACTGTTGATGATATGGTAACCACATCGATGAGGGATGAATGCAATAGCATGAACTGATTTCACCTTTTGTTTTGGATCGAATATTGTGACTGGTAAGAGAGGAGTTTAAATCCTTTCTCTTCGTGGCATCTCATCAAATCTTGTAACAGCAGTCTTCTTCTTCATCTTCGAACGACGATGCAGAAGAATCATCATAGTCAGAATAGCCACAGATAGCATCTTGATCATCGGTATCATAAGATAGAACCGATTCGAGATCATGATTCTCTAAATCGATATCTGGGATAACCTTCGATATCGAGTTTATGAGATATTGCTTCTTCTTCTTCGATTTGTTTGGACAATTCTTTGTGAAATGCCCTTCCTTGCGACACAAGAAACACTTCGTTGTTTTCTAGAAGGTTTTCTTTTTCCTGAAGAACCCCCTGCGTCTGAACTTGTCAAAACGCTTGTTGAATGGTTTCTTGAACTTCTTTGACTTGTGTCGTTTGTCGCATGAACAGGCCTTCTTGGACTTAGAACACTTGATATTTAGATCTGGCCGTGCACAAATTCTGGATAATTGTTTGGACTTGTCCACGAATTCCATCCAGAATTATTTTTGCTTACAGAGAGTGTTCAGAAGGCGTGTTGTTGGATTTGGCCAATAGAAATTTCTTCTATTGTTTGACCTTGGTCTCTGATATACAGCTTGGTTTGTTGACTGAGATAGTCGTCGATCGAGGAGAGATAGACTTGCTTTAGGCTTTGATTGTTGAGACCATCAAGTGTGTAGTATCTCTTTGTTTGTCTTTCAAAGTGCTTTGCCAAATCTCTTTTCTTCAAAGAACAACATTTTGCAGTGAAGTATTCTTCTTGCAGTTGTTCCTTTAGATGAGTGGGCGTGCCAATGAATATCTCAGTCAACATATCCGATTTTTTTAAGATTTTCTTAACTGAATAATGCCAGAATATGAATTCTAACCAGGATTACACAATGACAAATACATAGAATATTTATTTTAATAAATCCATTATTTACAAAACTTATATGAAAAAAGTATTATTGAATCTTATCTTTCTTTTTCTATATTTTCCAGATTTTTTTATATTTTAAAAGTTATTTTTATATATTTTCGAAAACTAAAATAATGGCAATAAAGTCCAATGTTAACCAAAACAAAGAAAAGCATAATGGGACAATTTGATTTTCAATCTACCCTATTTGGATAAATCTCCCTATATATAACTAAATATAAATCAAATTATAAACTCAATTTTCAACTCCACGTAATGTTATAACAAATTTTAAAAATTATTATCTATACCACCATCTTATATCAAATCATGTTGTAAGAAAGCACCGATACCATCATATTATATTTGTAAAAACAAGTAATGTTTTACAGAAAAATCTAAGAAAATATTAACCAAGATATTACTAACGTTATTTTAAAATTATAACTAGCATTATTTTGAAGTCCTAGCCAGAAAACATTATCATGTTATCAAAAATTTGAATGTAATATAGACCATGGCANACATAACTGGTCCTTAGGATAATTAGATCTTTTCCTAATTAGACATGGAATAGGTTAATGGTATATTTCCATATTTGGTCTTTGTGTAAACACTATATTATGGACCATTGGTCTCATTAGTAAACATATAGAATACATACTATTCACAACATGTTATCAGCACGAGCTTGCTCTGGAGAAACCCTAACCGCCAACGAAACCTAAAAGCTGCCACTGCCGTCCGTTGATCGCCGCCGGCCGCCACCGTCTTCAACAAAGAAGATCCGGTTGTTTGCTTGAGGTTTTGTAGCTGTTTCCGAGGTCTTTAGCTCCCGGTTCATACAAGTTTAATCAAAAAGTGATCAAGGTAAATCCCTAATCTAAGAACAGAGAAAATCGAGTTTGAACCTAAGAAAACCTAAACCCTAAAATCGATTCTCTCATCCAACTTGATTAATCTTGTTAAAACTCATACTTGAACTTGGATCTATGCTAAAGACAAGACTTAAAATTGATTTGCTTGTTTAACCTTGTTTGATCTTGCTTAAACACAAAATTGAATTTGACCTAAGCTATATCAAACCTTTAAAAATCGGATTGCTTGATGAGCTTGGTTGATGGACTTGCTTGCATGATTATTTGAAACCGTTTTGCTTAGCTTCTTTGATGCTTGAAATCGCATGATAGCATGTTTGCATCACTTGTTAAAACCGAACTGAACCATCATTAAAATCAGATGTTTTGTGCATCATATCTTGCAATCGGTTGTGTGTTTTCATGAGTTAAGTTTCTAGATTCAATTGTTCTTGTCTTGTTTTGGCTAAAGAAAATCGAAAACACCTAAGGGAAATAGAAACTCAAAATCATGAGTGGCCTTTTTCCTAATCCTAATCCTACTGCAAATAGGAAAATATAATCCATTCCTTTTAGCAAAAATGAAAGTTTTAGATAATATCCTTTTCCCTTTAAGTAATTATCCTTTTATTTGTTTTTCCTTTTTCCTAATGGTTAAGCATTAACTTTTCAATAAGGATTAAATTAAAAATAGAAAATTATAATAGCACAAACTATTAATTAAAATCGGCCACCTTAAAGATGAGAAAAATGACGGAAGCGACAGAGGGCGATGCGGTGATGATGGAAGCTGGAGCACGAGGGAGACCTCCGGGAGATCCACCGGATTCTCGGACGACATGGGCGAGTATGGTGACAGGAAGTGGACACGGAGGCGTTTGAACCCAGAAGACGTGATGGATGATGGTTTTGTGGCGGAAAGGGTCCGAGTTGAGTTTCCGGATGGGAATGATGGTGAACATCACAATAGAGCCCGAGGTTTTGGAAGTGATGAATGGTCTATGGAAGAAGTGTATGATTGTGAGGGTTTTAGGGCGAACGGTTGCTCTGTCTGTGGTCACTAAGAAATTACGGAAGATGTGGAAACCTAAAGGGGCGATGTATGTCATGGATCTCCCATGCCAATTTTTTATGGTATGCTTTGAACTTGAGGAGGAGTACCTGATGGCGCTGACTGGAGGCCCATGGAAGGCGTTTGGCAGTTACCTTATGGTGCAAGCATGGACTCCACATTTTGATCCCATGGTGGATGACATTAGCACAACTCCGGTTTGGGTGAGATTGGCTAACATACCAATCAACTTCTATCACAAGGAGATTTCGTTGAACATTGCCAAGGGTTTGGGAAATCCGGTGAAGGTCGATTTGACGACGTTGAATTTCGAACGAGGACGGTTTGCTCGTATCTGTGTAGAGGTTAATTTGAGAAAACTTTTGAAGGGCTCGATCATGATCAATGAGGCGAGATATTATGTGTCGTATGAGGGTTTGAATAATATCTCTCCGGTGTGCGGGTTTCTAGGGCATGGTGTGTCTAATTGTCCTCGACGGCGGGTGGAGACACCAGTTGTTACAGTTCCGGTTGAGAAAGTTGTTGTCACTTCGGGAGAAGATGGTTTCACGGCGGCAAGACGTACAGCACCACCTCGAAGGCAGCCAGAAACGCCGGAAAGGGCGGAGAATGCTACGGGAACGAATCTACAGGATCGTCAGGTATTAGATACTCCGAATATTACGGTGTCAAACAGATTTGGAAACTTACCTACGGAGGAAAATATTCCAATGATCGTGGAAGATTGCAACAATCAGTCGATGGAAAGTTCGGAGAAAAATCTGGAGACAAACAAGGACCTTTGAAAATTGGCAGCCAAAATGGGGTGAGTGGTGCTCAAGCTAAGGTGGAATCCTCTGGAGGTCCGTTGGCAAAGGGTAAAAACCTTGCAAAGGAAGGCCCAAATAACAGACAACCTTTGAAGTTCCAGGCCCAAAATCCTACTGGCACGAAGCAGAAGTTAAAATCGCATAGACCCACTCGTGGACTCATATTTGGCCCATTAAGGAGTGATATCGAATTGTCGCCTTCAGGAAAACGCCTCCATGTTGAGGAGAACACTGGACTCAGAACCGAAAAGAGAACTGACGGGTCTCAACCGAGTTTTGATGAGAATTCAAATGCTGGACGATCTGCTATTCTGCCGCTGACTTCTCAGATGGCTGTGGAAGGCAGTCAGGATGTGAATGCTCTGTCTATTCCCACTGTTGCTGACACGACATAGGTCAAAGTTGTCACGGAATAATGGGGTTCCCCGGTATTTTTTATGTTTTATTGCGTTGATATGATGAATTGCCTATTTTGGAATTGCCGGGGGGCAAATAAACCCAATTTCAGGAGAACAATTAGGTATATGTTGAAGAGGTTCAGTTCTAACATTTTAGCACTTTTCGAGACTCATGCTAGCGGAGACCATGCTGTTAAGATATGTCACGGACTTGGTTTTGATTGTTCGTATCGGATTGATGCTGTAGGGCAAAGTGGAGGAATTTGGCTTTTGTGGAAAACAAGTGTTGGCGATGTTGAAGTGCTGAAATCGTCGAATCAGTACGTTTATGCTAAGGTGACCAGTAACGCTGATGTGGTTCACCTAATTGTGGTTTATGCAGCCCCTACTGTTAGTCGGCGGAGTGGTCTGTGGGAAGAGCTCAGTGGGGTGGTGCGTAATATTTCTGGTCCGATGATCATAGTCGGAGATTTTAATATTATTGTTCGGCTCGACGAGAGGTCCGGTGGGAATGGTTCTCTTTCGCCTGATTCGATCGCGTTTGGGGATTGGATTAACAGACTTTCTCTGATCGATATGGGGTTTAAAGGGAGCAGTTTCACATGGAAGAGAGGAAGGGAGGAAAGAACGTTCGTCACCAAATGTTTGGACAGAGTGTTGTGTTGCGCTAATGCACGCCTGAAATGGCATGAGGCGACAGTCAGACATCTTCCGTTTTTCACCTCAGATCATGCTCCATTGTATCTGCAATTGATTCCCGAAGTTCGTAGTGATCCTCGCCGCAGACCATTTCGGTTCAAAGCTACTTGGATGAGTCATGATAGTTTCAAGGTGATATTGACAGCTTCTTAGGACAATACGATATCGACTCCACAGGCCCTGTGTTGTCTTCGCGAGAAGCTCAGGAAATGGAACAAGGAGGTTTTTGGGGATGTCAACAGGAAGAAAGAGTCTCTGATGAATGATTTAACAGTGTTGCAGGCTCGAATCGAATTAGCTCCTACTGATGATGATATTTGTGTGAAGAGGAGTTAATAAAGGAACTGGAAGTGGTTTTAGAACAGGAGGAAATGATTTGGTATCAGAAATCTCGTAAAAAGACTATTGCCCTCGGAGATAGAAACACCAGATACTTCCACACCTCCACAGTGATTCGCAGCAAGAAGAACCGAATTGAGATGTTACAATCTGATGACGGGAACTGGGTGACCGACCCTATGGCTCTTGAGGAAATGGATGTAGCGTATTATACGAGGTTGTATTCGATGATGGATGTTGCTGAGGATGTAGCTCCGTTGCCTTTTATGGGATTTCTCCCCATTCCAGATTTTGAACTTAACGCTCTAAACTCCCAGGTGTCTGAAGTCGAGGTCAAGGGTGCATTGAGGAAGATGGGAAAATATAAGGCTCCTGGCCCCGACGGATTCCAACCTGTCTTCTACCAAGAATGTTGGGAGGTGGTAGGTAAGTTTGTCACTAAGTTTGTTTTGGAATTCTTCTCATCTGGGCTGCTTCCGCCTAATTTGAATGATGCATTGGTGGTCTTGATACCTAAAGTAGCTACGCCGGAGAAAATTATCCAGTTTAGACCCATTAGCCTTTGTAATGTGTTGTTTAAATGCATTACTAAAGTAATGGTGATCCGTTTGAAAAATGTGATGAATCGTTTGATTGGACCTGCTCAAGCCAGCTTCCTCCCCGGCAGATTGAGTTCTGACAATATAGTGATTGTGCAGGAGGCAGTCCACTCCATGCGCCGTAAAAAAGGGAGAAAGGGCTGGATGTTATTGAAACTTGATCTCGAGAAAGCTTTTGATCGCATTAGATGGGACTTCCACGCAGATACGTTGAAAGCGGCAGGACTTCTACAAAAATGGATCGACTGGATCCTGATGTGTGTACAAGGACCGAATATGAATCTGCTCTGGAATGGGGAACGATCTACGGCTTTCAAACCTGAGAGAGGTCTGAGGCAAGGCGACCCACTGTCCCCGTATCTGTTTGTCCTTTATATGGAAAGGTTGTGTCACCTGATTGATAGGTCGGTGGGCATGCAGGAGTGGAGACCAATCTCCTTGTCGCGTGGGGGACCTAAACTGTCTCATGTATGTTTTGCGGATGATCTTATTCTCTTTGCAGAAGCCTCAGTTGCGCAGATCAAAATAATCAGGAAGGTTCTGGAGTCTTTTTGCGTTTCATCGGGTCAGAAGGTCAGCTTAGAAAAATCAAAGATTTTCTTCTCTGACAATGTGAGTCGTGAGCTTAGCGATATTATCAGTATGGAGAGTGGTATCCAGGCCACAGTGAATCTAGGCAAGTATCTAGGTATGCCCATTCTCCAGAAAAGAATGAATAAAGCCACTTTTGGGGAAATATTGGAGCGTGTACGGCAAGACTTACGGGGTGGAAGGGGCGCGTTTTGAGTCTGGCAGGTCGGATTACCCTGACAAAATCTGTGTTGGCCTCCATTCCCATTCATACTATGAGCACGATTCTACTCCCCAAGTCGACTCTGTGAACTCTTGATCAGATCTCTCGGAACTTTGTTTGGGGTAGCTCGGCAGAAGGGAGAAAACAACATCTCTTAGCCTGGGATAAGATTTGTGTTCCTAAGGATTATGGTGGGTTAGGTGTGCGTAAACCTGAACTGATGAATAAGGCGTTGATATCTAAAGTAGGGTGGCGTTTACTCCATGACACAACAAGCTTATGGGCCCGTGTTTTGCGGAAGAAATATAAGGTTGGTGCACCTAATTGGCTAACGGCTAAGGGACAGTGGTCTACTACCTGGACGAGTGTGGCAGTGGGGTTAAGAGAGGTCGTGGTACCAGGTCTGATATGGAGACTTGGAGATGGAAATCATATCAAATTCTGGAGTGATATCTGGCTTGAGAATGAGACTATCACAACTTGGACTACGCAGGAAATTCCTCCTGAAATTGCTTGCCTCAGAGTCTGTGAGCTTTGGATTGAGGGATACGGATGGGATCTATCACGTATCGAACCCTTTGTGTCTTTGTCGGTTGTTTTAAGGCTTAAGGCTCTGCTAATAGATCATATGACGAGTACGCTGGACAGAGTGGTATGGGGAGGAAGTGATGATGGAGTTTTCTCTGTAGCCTCGGCCTATAGATCTCTCTCCCGAGACTGCCACGCGAGACCGAATATGTCAGCTTACTACAGTAAGGTTTGGAGAACGGTGTTGCCAGAGAGAGTGCGAGTGTTTCTATGGCTTGTTATCCATCAAGTGATCATGACAAATGTGGAGAGACAGCGTAGACATTTAAGTGACTCTGGCATTTGCGTTGTGTGCAAGGGAGGAGAGGAGACTATACTTCATATCTTGCGCGACTGTCCCGCGATTGCAGGCATCTGGACTCGGATAGTTCCCCAGAACAAACAGGTCCTTTTCTTCTCGCAGTCACTATTGGAATGGATTTATACGAACTTAGTAGAGACTGGTGATGCCTATGATGTTCCCTGGGTCACTCTGTTTGGTATGGTTATTTGGTGGGGGTGGAAATGGCGTTGCGGTAATGTGTTCGGGGAGAATGGAAGATGTAGAGACAGAGTCCAGTTTGTGAAAGAGCTAGTGAAGGAAGTGTTTAAAGCTCATCAGGTTTCGAAAGGCAATCATCAGGTGATCAATCGGGAGAGAAGGCAGATTGTGTGGGTTACGCCAAAAACAGGATGGGCAAAACTAAATACAGACGGAGCTTCAAGAGGCAATCCGGGCTTGGCATCTGCAGGCGGTGTTATAAGAGATGCTGAAGGTAACTCGATTTTGGGTTTTTCGTACAATATTGGTTCTTGTTCTGCAACTCTGGCGAAATTGTGGGGTGTGTACTATGGTCTTTGTATTGCCTGGTCGAGACGAATTCCGAACCTTGAGCTAGAGACTGATTCAGAGTTAGTTGTTGGATTTCTAAAGTCAGGGATAAGTGATACGCATCCTATGGCGTTCCTGGTACGTATGTGCCATGGCTTCCTCCAAAAGGACTGGACAGTCCATATTTCTCACGGGTATAGAGAAGCAAATCGTCTAGCCGACGGTTTGGCGAACTATGCACACTCTCAGCCGCTAGGAGTTTCTATTGTTGATTCTTGTCCTAGTTGTGTTATTGATGTTTTTAATGATGATTTGAGAGGGACTTCGTTCCCGCGATTAGTTCGTCTGTAGTTTTTTCATTTTCTGTTTTGACTTTAGGGAAGTTTTTTCCCGTTTTAAAGTGTGTAACTCTTTTTTCTTTAATTAATATATCTCAGGGCACTAACCCGGCCTTTTACCCAAAAAAAAAAAAAATTGGCCACCTTAATTAATTTGTTTTTTTGCATAAATTGCTTGATTGATTGTAAAGCTTAAAATCGGATAAACAATACCGGCCATATTCTTAAGGTCTCGATTTTATTAAAAAGTCCTAAGAGAAAGTTGATGCATATTTTCAGATGACAA
>OVBB01002002.1:0-12504 GCA_900406415.1 Isatis lusitanica | reverse complement strand
AGAATAAAATGCCTAATGGTCTTCTATGTTACACTTTCTTCTCTTTAGAATATTTTCTATGCTAATCCTTTTATGTCTTTTTTTATTGTTCTGTCAAATAATTTAGTCATGGGCATTCATCACTTGATCCACATATTAACGCATTTATTATCGTGAGCCTGTGTTCAAAGTCTCATGTGTTGGGCATGAGAGTTGACAATTGCATGTCATATATATTTTTCGTGAAGAAGTGTTTTTCTTTTAGTTGCATCCGTAGGAGAGTTATTTAGATTCGTTTAAATCGTAGGCAGCACAATGATATATATCTTAGAACTAACAATATTCTTCTATGTCTCTTCTTCAACAGTTAAAAGAGACCAATCTTCTAAGGTGCTTCAAAGATTTGAAAAACATATTGAGAATTAGTTTTTCTCAGTTCTCTTTTAAAGACTTCATCTCAATACAGGTTTTGATTGGTTGTGATATAATTGTGAACAAAAGTGATATATACCAAACAAAATTCTGGAAAATTGAAAATATGTATAAAAAAAAAAAGCAAAATGTTATTGTTCATGATGTTATTTACGTAAAGTGAATATATTTTTCATCAAAAACTATATGATAGCACTAGATTGCTAAAAATCTAATTACTTTAAAAAAAATTACATACAAAGGATGTAAAAATTAAATATTTCACAAAGGACAATTAATCAGAGTTATAAATTATTTATTAAACCATTTTTAATGTATTTACATGCAAATCTAATTATTGATAGCTTGTGTCGAATATTATATTCTCCCAACAACTTAATATAAAAAAATAAAAATAAAATATTTACTATTTACTAATTTAAAAAATAAATATCAATTAGATAGTTAAATTCAATTTAGAAATATATATATATCTATAATAGAAATTCAACTCTTACATGTGTGTTTATATAAAAGAATAAAAGAATTCACGATCGGATCTAAATGAATATTTGACAAAGGGATGTATTAGAATTTTGATAGAAACAATTTTTGAGCGTGCTCAATTTTAATCTAATGAAGCTTTGAGAAAGGGATGTATCAGAATTATAGTAGTTTTCATCTTTTTGCTACCAATAAATTTAAAACTGATTCTATATTAAGGGCAACTTTCTGAAACGATACATATATAAATAAAGTTAAATAATAAAAAATTTAATCGAGATTTAAATTTATATAAATACTTTATTCATCAATTCACTAATCTATAAAATCTTTAAAAAAAATAGCCGTAAGAAAATCAAAAATAATATATTTATGTAAATTTATTCAAAAAAAAACATATATTTCAATTCAAGTTATAAAAAACAATAAAATTCAAGAAGAACTTCACTGAAAAATCCACGTTTCTGATTAAACTATAAAAAAAAATTGAGTTTACAGAGTTAATACAAACAATAATGTAATATCCAGCATCTTTTATTGCCCACTAATGGTTTGTCACCATATTCCCTTTTAATTAGTAGGATATCCAAAAATATAATTAAAAAAAATTAAAATTAAATACAAACCCGCATGTATACCACAAATTAACAAACACATTAAATAGAAAAATAAATTAATTACATGTTTTATATTTCAAATCATTAGATATTCTTACTTAGGAAACATAACAAAACAAATATAAAAAATATATTAATAGGAAAACAAACATTAAACATGAGAAAGACAGTCAAAATAACAAAAAATAAAAACGTCTATCTAATTACGTCTGTATGATAGAATATGTTTATATGTCTAAGAATAATAAAATACCAACAAATAAATAAAAAATGGTTAGCTTATATGTCTTGGCAAATAATGTCCAAACAACACTAACTACATACATGCTTCGGACCTTGATGCAAAGGTAAAAACTGATAAAATTAAAAATAAGTTTTACAACTTATATACTAAATATATTTCAATATTAAACGTCTTACATAGTAATCTATATCTTATGCGAAATGATAAAGCAAACTACACATTTGTAGGAGTTTAGATTACATCATTCTCAAATGAAATTGGAGAAACACACATTCAGTCAAAGAAAAATAAAAATAGAAATCAAGCAATGCAACAATGTATTGGTATTGGATGAAGACCATATTGGAAAAATTATCATGAAATATCAACCCAGAAAATTGATTGCAATAGAGGGAAAGCAAAAACATTTGTAAGATCTCTATAAATAAAATCATTTAGAGATTTCATAATCAGATATAAGATCAGAGAATATTAAGAAGAAAAAACCCTACTGTACTGCAAAGACCAACCCAATATATTTATATGTCTTCTATCATCAACATTAACACATACCTTCATATAAATATTAAGGAATCTTCAACTTAATTGACAAAATTTTTATAAATTATTTATTACATGTTGTGTATTACATAAATTTAACTAAATACCATATTCTACATTTTCATATAAAATAATAGAGCTAATGCAAATAATTAATATAAATTATATCATTAGAATTTATATTACATGGTTTTCAAACCAGTTTTAGGAGCGAGACAAATTTGTCAGAAATTGTAAAAAAGAAATATATCAATACAACAATGTTTTGGTTTCGATCAAGATCGCAACCATATAATTACAAGTTACAACACATATTTAACTACTAACGTATGTTACATTTTCATACAAAATAATAGAGTTAATGAAAATAATTAAAATAAATTCGTTCATTCACAGAAATTTGTGATACACAACCCGCGCGTAGCGCGGTGCAAACCCTAGTCTATACTAAATGAAAGCAGAAGTTTGGGGCCTCTAAGGCTACCCACGTAAGCTATTCTGTGTTGGTTTAAAATTATGCCACCTGGCAGTATACTGAACAATTTGAATCATGCTAGCAAACTTTCTCGGATGTTAAGCGAGGCCCAAAATTAGCCCAACTATTATACAAGTTAAACAAAAAAGTTAAAAACTATAGCCCACACAGTGAAAGAAGCCCAAACCCTATCAAACACTCTTCTGCTTCTTCCTCTTCTATGGCAGAAAATGAATCTGAGCAGCTCTTCATCTCCCCGATATTTCTTTCTCAGAAAACTTACATCCGGACAGCTCTTCGTCTCCCAGTTTTTTAAACCCTCGGATACCAAACGCTTCGTCACCATAAGTGTCCACTCAGCCTCTGCAATCAATTGAATTCAATGGCCACTTCTACATCCCAATTGATTATTCCAGTCATTGAACAATATAAAACCCACCGCTCTTCCAACCACATAGACCAAATAACCTCTTTCAAAGACAAATCGCTAAAGATACTATGGCACCGAACGGTCTTACGCTTTCTCATCAGTCGAACAGTTTTCGGGTTCTGGACGACATTGAGGGTCAATTCTGTAACGAAGAAGTCACCGCAAGGCTGATTCATTTCTGGGAAGTCAGAAATTTCAAGAAAGTAAATGTGCTCATGGGATTAGAACTCCTCCTCCTTGATTCAGAGGTAATCTACTCCTATCTAACAATTTGATCCTCCCTGCTTAAATCTATCACTAATCTAACGATTCCATCAAACACTTTCCAATCTAAACAGTTTAATGCTGTCCAAGCATTTATCTCGGCTAACCGCGTGTTTCGCCATGCAAGATGCATCTCCTGGTGATCAACACAAAGACTTTTTCGGTGAGTTTGAGCTAATAATTAACCAAAGCGAAGACTCTGCTCCAGAAGGTTGCGTGAATCTCTTTGAGGCATTGCATGTGGATGACTACGATGATGATGGTATGGCGAAACAAGCAAGTGACGCAGAGAAGCCTGGTATTGGAGCACCGTTCCCCAACAAATAGTTAGTCTTTGCTCTCTACCTCATTATGGCTTAGATTCAGAGCTATGCCATGTTTACTTTGGTGGGAAGATGAAGATGTAGCAATGAATGCAATTTTATTCTACTTAATTACTATATATTCGAACTATGACTACAGTTTTACCATGGTGACCTTTGGGTTTTGTAGGGTGTCGAATACTATTATAATTTGAACATCGGATCAGTTGGCGTCCTCATCACTGATTTATTATTGCAGATCATTGCTTGTGGAAAAGATTGGATCTTCCATGATTTTGTAACAACATAAGCAAGTTATGTATTTTGTCAATTTTGTTGGTTTTAACTGAATAACGTTTTCGTCATTTTTGATACATGTTTATCGAGAAATATCGTACCCCTTCATGGATGGAGGCAGTGTGAAGTGAAACGGGGAAACAAAGGTTACACATCTTAGCTTAAAGGTAAATTTTCAATACCTGTTCTTGCAATTTTACGTTCCGAGATTGAGCGACCTCCCTTCCACATCTCAAAGCATAATTTCTTGAATTTTTAACAAAGTCATATAGATTTTAATAAGTTCTGCACATTCATATTTAAGTTTTCATTGGCTGGTGGTATATAGATATGTTGTCTGGCTCCAGTATTGGCTGGTGGATTCATTCATGGCTCACGCTGTGGAGTAGGAGTCATGATAGAGCTTTGGAGATGAAATCAATGTTCGGCTAATAAAGTATATATAAAAGTGACGTCGACTGCATACGAACATCAAAAATCGTTGTGGAAACTGTGTAATTCTGTGTTTCTGTTTAATTCCAAGCATGGAATATAAAAGAAATATCTTTACAAACCTCGGCTCTAGGAAGAAGACAAAGGAGTTAAACGTGATGTCTACAATGTAGGAAGACAAATAAAGGAGTATTTGTAAGTAGAAGAGGATAAGAAGTATCTATAGCTTTGTGTGTTGTTAAAGATTCAGTTCGGTTTGCGTTTGTGTGGTATTTTCATTACCAACTGTTAAAATCAGCTTCAAGGCTTTAACTTCAAAACCATAATTAGTTACTCAAAGCCAAATAGTTGGTTTGTTGGTTACGTTATGTGTATAAACATGTTAAAGTTTCGTTCTGATCTTTATAAATAAGTGTACATAGTAGCTTCATATCTTTACATCATAAGTTTATGGACAATCTGCACTTATGTAGAAGAGACCTTATATATAAAAATGACATTACATGATTAAAAAGCTTTGGAATTTAAGAATATTCCGAGTGAAGCTTTGATTAAGAAAAAAAAAGCCACAATGCATAAACCATTTATCAGGTAAGTGTAGAAAATTATTTTGAGCCCTCACTTAATATTTGTAGATGAGTTCTTGGTTACGAATAATTATAATAATTCCGTCAAGCATTTTGGTTTAAAACATATTATTTATCTTTTTCTTTAACAACTATTTCAAAAGAATGTTAAAACTTTGTCTAATTAACTATTTCTTCACATTAGGTATAGTAAATATATATTTTTATAAATCATCAAAAGTAAAAAATTATTTGCATTAATGAAATGCAATTTAAAAAAACATATAAAAAATTAAGATTGAGTAAATTTTTTTTTGTTTATTTACAAATAAATTTTACATATAATCCGCGCATTTTTTTCATGTAGCAGAGTATATAGTTATCAAAATACTCATATATGTAAGTTATTTTATTTCTGTTATTATAAAGTATGAATTTAAAAAGTTCTTATCTACATAATAATTTTTATTATATTTTATACATTGTTGTCGACACATATGTAATCGAGAAAATATCTATCAAATTACACAGATATATTCGGTACGTATTTATCGCAAATACGTATTTCATGACAAAAAAGTATGATCAGATTTTCAAATTTAACAATTTTTAATTAATCTATTAGATTTTATCTTATATCGTGCTTTTTAAGTTTTAATTAATACACAAAAATGTAATTAAAACAAAAATTTAATATTCAACCCGCGTGTCGCGCGGGATAACCCCTAGTAACAAATAGTAACTCCTAAATCAAAGGTTGAAACTGTGGTTAATTTCACAATACAGGAAAAGACATTTACAGTGTTCAGACTAAAGAATCTCGGACAAAAGGTGTCCGTCAATTCCGGTTACAAAACTATCGCATCTCGTCTAGATAAACAGCTCTCATGAGTCCACGTCATCATGGACTCGAACTCTCCTCTTAAATCCCGTCTCTCTTTCTCTCTCAAGACACTTCATTTTGACTCGTTCGGTAAATCTGTCACCGCCAATAAGTCGTATTTGAGATCTTCACCTTCCTCATAGATCTCAGATCCCGACTCCGTCTCCTCCGCCGGAGAATTCACCGTTTCTATTGTCTCTACCTCTCTCCCGCAGATCTAGCGAAGAAACTCCCGCATCGGTAAGAATATTTCCACCAAAACTAAAATATCCAAATTTCAATTTTTCGAAACGATTTTTTTTTCCCATCAATTTCTGAATCTGTTTTTCTTTTCTTATTATCTGAAGAGTTGNCTTATCTGAAGAGTTTGCATTTCCCCGAGAAATCCGAATCCCCTAGTTACTGAGAATCATGGCGCTGAGCATACGGAAAGCGATCGGGGTGGTTAAGGACCAGACGAGCATCAGCATAGCGAAGGTAGCCAGCAACGTGGCTCCAGATCTGGAAGTCGCCATCGTCAAAGCTACGAGCCACGACGACGATCAGTCGACCGAGAAGTACATCTGCGAGATCCTCAGCCTAACTTCACTCTCCCGTGGCTACGTCCACGCCTGCGTCACCTCCGTCTCTCGCCGCCTCGGGAAGACGCGCGACTGGATCGTCGCTCTCAAGGCCCTGATGCTCGTCCACCGTCTCCTCAACGACGGGGACCCACTTTTCCAGGAAGAGATCCTCTACGCCACCAGGCGAGGTACGAGGATCCTTAACATGTCTGATTTTCGCGACGAGGCTCATTCCAGCTCCTGGGATCACTCTGCTTTCGTTAGGACATATGCTAGTTACTTGGACCAGAGGCTCGAGCTGGCTCTGTTCGAGCGGAAAGGGAAAAATGGTGGCGGTAGCAGCAGTAGTCATCAGAGTAACGGGGACGATGGTTATGGTCGGTCTAGGGATGATTTCCGGTCTCCGCCTCCGAGAAACTACGATTACGAGAATGGTAATGGTTATGGTATGCCTAAGAGGTCTCGCTCTTTTGGAGATATGAGTGAGATTGGCGGAGGAAGAGAGGAGAAGAAAGACATTACTCCTTTACGAGAAATGCCACCGGAGAGAATTTTCGGAAAGATGGGTCACTTGCAGAGGCTTCTTGATCGGTTTTTGTCCTCTCGACCTACGGGTTTAGCCAAAAGCAGCCGGATGATCTTGATCGCAATGTACCCAATTGTGAAAGAAAGTTTTAGGCTTTACGCTGACATCTGCGAAGTCTTGGCTGTTCTGCTCGACAAGTTTTTCGAGATGGAGTATACGGATTGCGTTAAAGCCTTTGATGCTTATGCTAGCGCGGCTAAACAGATCGATGAGCTCATTGCGTTTTACCATTGGTGTAAAGACACTGGTGTGGCGAGATCATCTGAGTATCCTGAGGTTCAGAGGATCACGAGCAAGTTGTTGGAGACGCTAGAAGAGTTTGTGAGGGATAGAGCTAAGAGGGGCAAAAGTCCCGAGCGGAAGGAGATAGAAGCTCCTCCTCCTCCAGCTCCGGTAGAGGAGCCAGCGGTTGATATGAACGAGATCAAAGCGCTTCCTCCTCCA
Source organism: Isatis lusitanica (assembly GCA_900406415.1). Classification (NCBI taxonomy): domain Eukaryota; kingdom Viridiplantae; phylum Streptophyta; class Magnoliopsida; order Brassicales; family Brassicaceae; genus Isatis; species Isatis lusitanica. Next base: position 4,967 of record OVBB01002002.1, on the reverse strand, counting down.
GAGAACTACACTCCTCCACCTCCACCTCCACCCAAGCCAGAGCCGAAACCGCAGCAACCGCAAGTGACGGATGATCTAGTAAACCTGAGGGAGGACGGCGCCAGTGCAGATGACCAAGGGAACAAGTTTGCTCTCGCGCTTTTTGCTGGTCCTGCCAGTAGCAACGGGAAATGGGAAGCTTTCTCCTCTGATAACGGCGAGGTGACATCAGCTTGGCAGAATCCAGCAGCGGAGCCGGGGAAGGCGGACTGGGAACTGGCATTGGTCGAGACAGCTAGTAATCTGGAGAACCAGAAATCCGCAATGGGCGGTGGTTTGGACCCGTTGTTGCTCAATGGGATGTACGATCAAGGAGCAGTTAGACAACACGTGAGCACCTCGGAGTTAACGGGTGGAAGTTCAAGCAGCGTAGCGCTCCCTTTACCGAGTAAGACCAACAGCCACATATTAGCACTCCCTGCACCGGACGGAACCGTTCAGAAAGTGAACCAAGACCCTTTCGCGGCTTCCCTAACAATCCCACCTCCTTCGTACGTGCAAATGGCTGAGATGGACAAAAAGCAGCATCTATTGACTCAGGAGCAGCAGTTATGGCAGCAATATCAGCAAGAAGGAATGAGAGGTCAAGCTAGTTTGGCGAAGATGAGTCTGGCCCCAACCGCAATGCCTTATGGGATGCCACCGGTTAACGGGATGGGACCGCCACCGATGGGGTATTACTACAACAACCCTTACTGATTTTCTTTCGTTTTTCTTCTTTTCTTACATATATATATATTTTTCGACCAATATAGATGAATACCTCATATTTCTTGTGTTATAATCCGGTCCGGTTTCCTCTTTGTATTCTTTACGGTCTCGACTCTGCTTGAATTGTGAGACTCTTCCTCTTTTGAGTTTGATTAATAAAGTCATATAAACCTTGTCTTCCTTTTTGCTGGAAATCTTATACCTTTTGTAAAAGATTTGTATATTCTACTGAGATCGTCTATGTCTTTGCCTTGTTATACTTTCTACAACTTAGCCTCGTTATGTTTACCCTTCTGGTTAGATGAAGCTAGCGATTGGTGAATATAATTATTTTTTTGGTCTGTTTGATAATCTATTTTATTTCCTTAGCAGGTGACTAAACTTGTTTGTTGCTATCTGAAGTTCTTGTAGTCGACAATACTTCATGTTCTCTTGTATAACAGTTTTCCTGCTAAGTAAATCACTTTTTTTTTTAGTGGTAAACCAAGGAAAATAAATATAATCTGAAATTTTGAACACAAACAAACCACTAGACCAACAAATTGACATCATCATTTCGATAGTATATATAAAACCTGGTTATATGTTCTAAGCGTAGACATCTTCATACTGGTTGCTCCACAAAGCAGAAGAAGATAATGGAGAACATGAAGCACGCATTCTTTGCATATGTTTAAGTTTTGTTTCTTTCACTTCTAACATCTCGTGAACCCGAAGATTAGAAACTAGGAAATTGCGGAGTCTTCATTTGAGATGGAGTACTGAAGATCAACCCAAGATTTTGAGGAATTTTAGAACGTGCATATGTACTCATTCTCTTTCTATTACATTGATGTGTGATTTGAGGTAAATTCTTTCCGCTACTTTAAGCGATTTCTCAAGAGAATCATAATCCTAAATCGTAGACTATGGACTAAAGTCACCATATAAGTTATACAACATACGGTAATCTACAATATTCACAAACAATTTATTCTTTAATTGGCTATCACGCGATTCAGGGCTTGTAGGTGTTAACTTTTTGTGATTTTCCAGTTTTCTCTTTTAGTTTTTACTTTGGAAAAGTAAAGGAAGAAAGCACGGGGCAAAGACGATGATTGTGGGTGTGCGTTCTTTAAGCGACAGCCAAACTCAAGTATTGACGAATCTAAGCCCCATCTTCCGCAAACTTATCAGACCCCAAATTTTGGATCTTTAAACAACACTTTTGGTAATCAATTTTATTATATTAACATAATGATACTAGTAATACACTATCCATTCATTATCCTAATTTATCTCTATCAAGTTTAATAGTAGCATCAGTTTTTTAATCTATAAATATATTGATTTGCCTAGTAGATTTCCGATAAAGAGTTAAGTGTCTGACGGATTTGCTGATGCTTAATTTCAGTTGCGAATTTATGAGGATGAGAATCGAGTTTGCTGTCTGACTCACACACCTTGAAAGGATAATGATAGACTGGGTTTTTTTGTTTTCCCAGCTACCTATTAAATTACAATTATTTTTTTTCATCCCTTTGTAACACAAAAAAAAAAAACTAAAACTACATCTAAATTTACAACATTGCCATCAGCGAACCATTCACGGACCACCGGCCGAGTCATTAAACAACACGGTTCTAGCCATACCCAACAACGGCTGGAGAGCCCCAGGAGAAAACTTCCTAGCGAACAGAAACGGATCAGTCCGCTCAATCGTTGACCAGTCTGAACCGTTGATTCCATCCTCGCCGTATCTCGGGCGAGTACTCCTCAGCCGCAGGATCAGCTCAGGCACCACTTCCTCTGGCTCGTACATCCGCGGGTGGCCTCCGTCGTTGATGGTCCAGTCCACGTGAGTGAGCGTGGCGGGTACACACCCACGTGGGTCCCTCATATTAAGAAGGGTAGGAAAGTAATTTTCTTCAGGATAGCACGTGTCTTCCCGCACGCACGTCTTGTTGAACTTCTCCCAGATACGCCGGTCACGCGCCACCACACGCGCGTGCCTCCGTTTCAGGACCCAGAACTGAGACCCGATCCGAAAATCGTCGAGCCTCACCTCCGGCAGCATGGCGAGGGGCCCGCGCGCCGCCCATCTGTCGAACTGCCAAGGCTCGTCCTTGAGTATCTCGATGAAGCTCCGGCGAGACGAGACCAACGTCCGGTAGGTGAAGTCGAAGGAGCGAATGGGTACGCAGGAAGGCGAGAAGAGGGCAAACATGTAATTCTGCGGATCGTCGAGAAGCGCGTGCGCGATCAGCCGACGCGCCGCCGCGGCCAGAGTGGGTGTGTACCGTTCCGAGGGCTTGGAGTGAATGACTCGGTTCTTGAACACGCCGGAGAAGGGCGGGTCGTAATCTCGGGTCGGATCCGCGTGAACGTAGACATTGTAGAGTTCCTTGCAGCTTCCGTCGAAGAACATTTCCCACAAAGGCGCAAACGGGAGAGGCGCCGTCGTTAGATACATGAAAGCCACTTTCCGGATCGACCCGGGAGAAGGTTGGTTCGGGTTAACCCGGGAAGCGAGTCGGAGAAGTAGCTCGTCTTCCGTGGGAATCGGCGGTCGAGTTCGAACCGCCGGAGAAGACACGTCGGGAACATTTCGAGAGTAGAGAGAGAAGACGGAGAGAGAGCGGAAACCAAATTCCGGCGAAACAACGCCGGTGAGTTCTCGCTGGACTGTGAAGATGATGGCAACCGGAAGACAGAGGAATAAAGCGCAGAAGAGAGGAAACAACGTCGGAGACAGCATAACTCTCGCCGGGAGAATTAAAACCAGTCACTACCACTTTTACTTTTANGTGCTTTTCTCTGGAGTGAGAGAGTGGGATTTGGTGCAACTTGTCTTCGTTCATCGATATATCTCAACCTTAAAGAAATTATATTTAATTTTTTGAGTACTAATTATAGAAATATTCAATTCAATTCAATGGCATTTCATATTTGGAATTTACAACTTTATACAGGAAGATTATCGTTTTCCATTTCTCATTAATAATATTCTTTCACATAACGGTCTTTGTTCTTCTTTCCCACTAATTCTCTTGATAATGTATACGAATCCTTTTTGGTCAATATTTAATAGTAGTAGAATTAGATATGATTTGTTCTTTTCATTTCTTGTACTTGTCAGTTTGCTATATAATCTGATTAAATCGTAGGCCAACAAATTGATTGTATACGAATTTATTCGTTGATTAGAGTTAAAGGCGAGTCATAGATATTCGATTATGGGGCAGGTTCATAGTGCTACACGTGGTACGATGGAAACCGTTGGATAGTAGCCCCTAATGACATCACGCGGCTGCGTGAATTTTCGTAGTCGATCCGTTTTAGGAAACGTTTTCATCTCGTATGCAAACAGCTCTGCTGGATACGAGTTTACCGTACTTTCTATCCACGTGGCCGACATGCATCATATTTGGGCCTTCAAATCTGACTTTCTTGGGCCTTGCTTCCCATTAACGACGACGTGAGTGACTTACGTGGTTTCAGCTTGGGTCTTTAATCTATATTTCTAAGAGATCTTGTTTTGTTTTGTCAACTCAGAATTTTTTTTTCTTTTTTTGTCGTCATCGTGAATGTTTCTGTGTCAGAGAAAAATTATAGCGAAAGGTTAGAAACTTAGAAGTGAGTGGTACAAAAGCAATTCCCAAAGATTTCTTTTTATTTTCTTTTATTTTTACTTCAACCAAGCAATTAAATTATTTAAACTTGTAAAGTTTTTTTGTGTGTGTTGACTGTAAGTTCTGTATACACAAGTCGTTCTCTTTTTAGTTTTAGGAAGTGCTATTCGAGCGAAGGTTTTACACTAGCATAAATCTCTTNTATGTTAGGATTAACTTTCCATAAATGTTATACAATAGCACAAATCTCAACCGCAATATTATAATGAATTAAATCATTTTGGGCATTAATCTTCCCAATAAAACAGTTGCAATAAAAAGCTTAACATTTTAGGTATATTAGTGCAAATGTAGATCTTACTTAGAACAAAGACGTGGTCGGTGTTTGGCCTCTTTTAGAGTTGAAAGAATATAGAATAAGTTGGTTAGTACATATAATTTGGTGAAAGCTTTGGTTTTTATTATCATTTTGGAAAAGATAAAGCTACAAAATATTATTGGACTGCAACCCTATAGGAGTATAGACTCTAGAGAGTAGGCCGGACCATAAAATCAAAAAGCGGAGTAAACCGGGACGGACCGGACTGGACCGGACCAACTGACAAG
>OVBB01002000.1:0-12508 GCA_900406415.1 Isatis lusitanica | reverse complement strand
ATATTATAAATTAGATTGATATATTTCAATTTAATAAAAAGTAAATATTTAAAATTATTAATTATTTATATTATTAGATTACATAGTCAACGGGTTGGGATTAATATGTGTTGCGATTGAACGTGTTGGAATTAAAATATAATTTAAAATAAACTTTTTTCATACCTTTCATTTTCTTCAAATTTGAAAAAAGTTATTATTAATTTTAAAATAAATTATTAAATTAATTTTTGGCCTATAAAACGAAAAAATGAAAATCCTATAATATATATCTTACTTTATTAAGCTTTAATAAAATTAATAATATTAGAAATTAGATTGATATATATTTTCAATTTAATAAAAATATAAATATTAAAATTATTCAATATTTATATTATTTGATTAGAAACTCAACCAGTTGGGGATTAATATGTGTTCGGTTGAACGGGTTTTTTCATATCTTTCATTTTTTAAAAAATTGAAAAATAATTATTACTAATTGTGAAAATACATAATAAATTATTAAATTAATTGTTTAGCTATAAATATATATATATATATATATTTCATAAGTATAGTTAATTATTAAATCAAGTGATAAATGTAAATAAAAAAACTTAGTACACAAGTTATTTTAAATTTAGAATTAGATAGTAATACTTTTAGGTTAATAAATTTTAATTAGAATGATTCTAATTAGAATGATGTTTATTGCAGATTATAACACATCTAAAATTTTCAAATATATAAAAATATTATTTAAAATAAATAAATATCAGATTTAAAAAAAAACTAAAATATAAAATATAAAAATTTTATTAAATGAAAATTTTATTAAATAATTGTGAAATAAATTATTAAATTAATTTTTGGCCTATAAAACGAAAAATGAAAATCCTATAATATACATCTTACTTTAATAAACTTTAATAAAAATTAATAATATTAGAAATTAGATTGATATATATTTTCAATTAAATAAAAGATATATATTAAAAATTATTCAATATTTATATTATTCGTTTAGAAACTCAAGAGCTTGGGATTATTATATGTTCGGTTGAACGGGTTAGGATTATAACATAATTTAAAATAAATATTTTTCATATCTTTCATTTTCCTTAAAATTAAAAAACAATTATTATTAATTTTGAAATAAGTTAAAAATTTATCTATAAATATATCTATATATAAATTTCATAAGTATAGTTAAATTATTAAATCAACTGGTAAATGTAAATAAAATAACTTAGTACACAACTTATTTTAAATTTAGAATTAGATAGTAATACTTTTAGGTTAATAAATTTTATTTAGACTGATGTTTATTGCATATTTTAACACATCTAAAATTTTTAAATATATAATTAAAAAAAATATATCATAATTTAAAAAAAAAATATATAGAATATAAAAAAAAAATCTATTAAACTAAAAATTTATCAAAAATATATTCTCGTGCATTTCTAGGTAATAAACATATGCAAAAAGATCAATCTATCTGAGTTAGTTTCATGGACTAGTCTCACAAGGTCAAAATCCTTATTCTAAAACTCCTCAGCGTAGCTGATTACCCCGCAGGGTACTCTCTAGTCAGTGATTTACGGTGGCGAATAAGTGCTACTTAGTGATATTGTACAGTTATCCGAGTTTTGTCCGCGTCGACCGTATAATATAAGAAACCTACGATTTAATTTTACAAAACGCATTATCCCAGGAAAGTATTCAATCCATCAATCAAATGAAAAAACGCATAGTCTGAAAAAAGTTTTGGAAAAACCTATTTTCAATCGTCTCCACCGCATACGACACCAATTGGGTTTCTAATTATTGTCAGCATAAACAAATGAATAAAATTAGTTAAGTTTTTCAAGATAAATCTAAGTATATGTTTAATGAAAATGTTTATATATTAAATGATTCATCATTAAAAAAGTTCTAAAACATATAAAATTTTTAAACTTTTTAAATTAAAAAATTACTCCGTAATGTTTTTTCAATTTTTCGTTAACTCGCTAGACCAGGACCAGCCATACGCGTTGCGCCTAGCGAGATTCCGAACAAGGGTCAAAATAAAGGGATCCGGATCTTGTTACATCCAAAGCTATAACAATGACCTTATAGCGAAGATCAATTGCAGAATACTCTCAAACCCACCGCCTATTAGTATGTGTCTTGATAGGTAAATATCGTTACATCAAATCCTTCCTTAAAATCTTCATTTTAGTGGTATAGTACTCAAAAAAAAGAAATTTTAGCTTTATTTATTAAAAGATAATATTCTTACAATTTTAGTTAAAAAGAAAGCTTTTAGTTTCTTATTTGTAATTTTTTTTTTTATAATTTCCTTTTGGTATCAGGTTTTGGAATTATAAATAAAGGATTAAGAATTTATATATTAGTCATTTTCATAATTAATAAAAAGTAACCCTAAGCAGCTATGTGGCCTTAGTAGTTTTTGTTTCTAATTTTTTCCGCTTTTCTTCTCGTTGATCCGATATAAACTCACAACAAATTAAATTAGAGCTCTAAGGTTGAGAAAATCTGTGAGATGACCAAAAGAAGTTTTCTTAAGTTCGATTTCCTGTTTTGATGGGAAAGGAAATTTTGATTTGTGGCAGGGGCGAGTTAAGGATCTACTGATGCAGTAAGGGATGAGACAAGACTGGAAAATATCAAGGAGAATGACTGCAACGATATGTATGATCATACAGTTTCTATGATTCGACTTTGTCTCTCTAACGAAATTACAACTCGTAGTGAAATGTGGGTGAAGTTAAAGAAGATGTACATATCCAAGGCACTGTCAAACAAGTTATATCTGAAGCAGAAGTTGTGTGGGCTTCCAAAGCAATTGTAGGCTGAGATAGTAAACATGGCATTCTATCTTATCAGTAGATCACCAAGGAGTTGTCCAAGGAAAAATAGCTGAAGAAGTGTGGACTGGGATAGATACTGATCTATCAAAAATATTTGGATATGTCCAACTTACATGTGATATGATGCATCTTTGACATATTCTCTTTTTTTTCTTTAATTGAATGTTAAATTAATTAAAACATAAAAAAAAATTCTTACAACAAGCGTTACTATTTTTGAATTTTAGGCAGCGAAATTGAAACATAGAATAAAAGAGTTTACAAAGGTAAAGAGAAGACAATCATCTCGTTGCAAACCAAGCTTCAAGTCCTCCTTCGTATTTTGTATCCCCCAATTACATAGAGAGAATAAGCGGTCTCATGTGCTTATCAATCTGTTTTGTGAGCTGAGAGGTTCCCATTGTTGTCTTGCCATGGATCTTGTTATATCTTTCCCGCCAGATTAAAATGTAACATAGCTTGGAAGACATATCTGAAGAGAAAAATAGTTGGCCTGTCTCGAGAATTATCAACCAAATTGCTTTAGGATCTGGTCCCAATTCGTTATGTAGTTTGTCACAACCAGCTTCCGGACCAAAGCAGCCCAGATATCCGCCGAGAAAGCAAATGTAAAGTAGAGATGATCCCGAGTTTCCAGATGTGTTTGACAGAGTGTGCACTGGCCCGTCGTTCCTGCATTCCATTTTACCATCATGTCCCCATTTGAGAGTCTATTTTTGACTGCTAACCATGAGTGGAAAGCAAACTTCAGGGTAGCATATAGAACCAGATTATGTTACACCAGTCACCAAGCGATGAAGGTGTTCGGATCTGCTTCCATGTTTTTTTGGAACTGAAATTGGTTTTGAAATCCGTCCCTGCAGTTCTCCAAAGAACTACATCGTTCTCCACATCCTGCAGCTTATGTCTATGTTGTTTAATCATTCTTTTATGCTGGTGAGATGCCTAGTCCTATGGTTTTTCCGCCGATAAGTTTGAAAAACTGACCGCACCATCGCATAACTCTGAATGCCCATATCAACTTGTCCCCTTACTCCAGCCACATCAATAAGTCTACCCAGAGGTGTCCATAGATCATGCCAAAACAAATTGGCTTCTCCATTCTGAATTTCCATTTTAACAAATGGCTTGGTGATTTCCCCAAGCTTAAGCAGCTTTTTCCAAGTCCAAGAACCTAAATTAGATGAGTCCTTAACTGTCCAGAAGGAATCTTTTCAAATCAAGGACGCCGGATCCAGTTGACCCATAGAGATGTAAGGGCAGACAAAATCCGCCAAATCAGTTTTAAACAGCTTACATCATTTACCTCCGAAAGTGGTTTTAAGCCTATGTTACAGAAAAGCAATGTTAATCAACAGTTTTGTATTATTCCCTATTAATAAATATTAAAGAAATTACTGACTTTTAGATAATATCTTTTGAATATATATCTAAGATAATATATAAGTTGTTGTGAATTGAATATTTATGATGAACATGATAATCATATTACGCTTTACTTGGTATCCTTTTAAATTAATGATGATGTCAGAAAAAACTACTCATAATTCAAAAGATATTTAACTTACTATTGTATTAGGTTAGTTTTAAACATAAATGGATTTTGGTTCCATACTTTCTAATTATTCAAATACAATGCTTTGAAATTTTGAATTGATTAGAAAATCCCATAATTTTTTTAGAGTAGTATCAACATATGACCTTGGATTTTCGGTCATTTTGGTGAGAAGTCTCACTTTTTATAAACATAATTTATAATGTTTTTGGCATGTATAAGGACGTTTTATCCCTTACGATTTTGATCAATGGCATTTTGCTTCTGACAACTTTATTTTCTTCTTTACGAGATTAGTCTGATCAAAATTAACTCAACTGTCGTATTTTTCTACTTTAAAACTTACGAACACATTTATTCTCTCTTCGTAATTTTTCATCTTCTTCATAATTGGTAATGGTTCATCTTCTTCATAAGATTATGTGAGGTGGTGGTGCGATAGTTCATTTCCATTAGTGATATAAGCTTTGATGTGATAAATTAAGAGATGATATTTGCAGGAGAGTGATGGATCTTATGCGTGAAAGATATATGGCTTCCGTATATAACCGAAAACATGACGGTATAAAAAAATCAATAGCTTAGATGAAGAAGATCGAACAATATTTCTACAGGATTTATATTATATTATTAATATCAATATATGAAAATTTATATCAATATATAAACATGTGCATCAACATATGAAATAGTACTAATATGCAAATATTCAATTATGTTTTAATTTCACTAGAATACATATGGATTCACCAATCCTTGATTCTAAGATTTAGATTTTAAGATTTAGGGTATAAGGTTTAAGATTCAGAATACAGTTGTGTTCACTAATCATTTGATTCAGGGTATAATTTTGGTTTAGGGTTTAGATTTTAGGCTTTATGGTATAGAGTTTAAGGTTTATATTATAGTTGGGTTCACTAATCATTGGGTTTAGGGCTTTGATTTTGGTGTTAGGTTTATAGGGTTTAAGGTTTAGATTATAGTTGGATTCACTAGTCCTTGGGTTTAGGGTTTAGTTTTTGTTTTAGGGTTAAGGGTTTAGATTTTAGGATTTAGGGTATAGGGTTTAAGGCTTAGATTATAGTTGAGTTCACTAATCCTTGGATTTAGGGTTTAGTTTTTGGTTTTTAGTTAAGGGTTTAGATTTTAGGGTTAAGGGTATATGGTTTAAGGTTTATATTATAGTTAGGTTCACTAATCCTTGGGTTTAGGGTTTAGTTTTGGTTTAGGGTTAAGGGTTTAGATTTTAGGGTTTGGATATTAGGTTTAAGGTTTATATTATAGTTGGATTCACTAATCCTTGGAATAATAATTTTTGGTATATGGTTTAAGGTTTAGATTTTGAGGTTAGAGTATAGGATTTAAGGTTTAAATTATAGTTGGGTTCACTAATCCTTAGAGTTAGAGTTTAGTTTTTGGTTTATGGTTTTGATTTTGGAGTTAGGGTTTATCTGTTTTTGTAAATAGTACTTTATCTCTTAGTTATGATAATTATAATGAATGTTGTCACATTTTATGTGCGTTCCAAATATTACTGCGTTAATAAGTTTCAAATGATGTTTACTATTTATTATTTCTGGTAACAATACGCTTTTATATGCCCCCAATAGTCTTTTGCAAGGAATATGAATGCAAATATTTTATATGTTAAGTTAACTTACGTCACCAAATATTTATAAAGTAGTTTAGAGTATACATAAACTGAGTACGTCGATGCAATTGATATAAGCATATAACGGCTCATTACTGTTATAAGCACGAGGCTCGTTAGTTGTGAATATTCTGGACACGGATTTTAATTTATCGGAGGCTAGTGTCAATGATGCTTCATTGTTTCCAAGGAGCTAGCCTTATTCGTGATAAGAGAAAAATGGTCACAAAAGTTTAGTTACCAAACCTAAGTTTTTGAAAGCTACCGGGCGAATTGACTTTTTCAGTGGAGTTATTCCCCCATTTCACCCTTTTTTTTTTTATCAAATTGTCAATCTTTAAATTGAAAAATTAAAATTTAAAAGTAACATTCGTTTTTTTGTCTGTTTGTTTGTTTGACTGTTACATTGCATATGTTGGATTTTACCCGCATCCTTCAATAGATATGCTATTTTGAAGTATTTTTGTACGTTTCCGTATATGTCCATAAGATTTTAATAACATTTACTTATTACTATGAGTCTATGATGATACTGAAAGACACTTTCATGTAGGTCTTCTATTATAATTTTTTTTTAGTTTAGATAAGCTAATTTATGAAGTCCTCTCAAAATATTTTACGAAATTGGCTCAATATTGTAAAATATTAATATTATGAGAAATTCTTAATATTGAAAATCGGAGTTCAGATAAACATCATCTTTAAGGGGGTAAACTTTGAAAAATATATAGTAGGTATCTCATCAATAGTTAAAACAAAATAAATTAATACAATTATGTAGTTATCTCATAATGCTTAATTATGTTATTTTCTATGTATATAGTAAAATATGGTGAGTTGTTAAACATTTATTTAAGAGAAATACCCTCAAATACCACACTTTCATGTTTTTGTGACAAAAATACCACACCAAAGTAAAAATGACAAAAATAATAGTTATTTAATGGTTTAAAGATAATTAAATTAATAAATTTGGGTTCAAAAGTCATTAATTAGAGTTTATATTTTGGGTTTTAGGGTTTATGTTTAAGGGATTGGGAAGAAACATATGAAAATAAATGTATAATAGTCTTTTTCTCTTAAAAAAATGTCATTTTTTCATTTTCAGGTGTGGTATTTTTGTCACAAAAACATAAAAGTGTAGTATTTTTGAGAATTTCCCTTTATTTAAATCCAAATTCTTTTTTTTTCATGAGAAATATCCTCAAATACCACATTTTTATGTTTTTTTTGACAAAAGTACCACAACAATGTAAAAATGACAAAAATAAAATTTATTTAATGGTTTAAAGATACTTCAACTAATGAATTTTGGTTCAAAAGTCATTAATTAGGATTTAGATTTTGGGTTTTAGGATTTAGGTTTAAGGGATTGGGAAAAAACATATGAAAATGTGTCATTTTTGAGAATTGTCATTTTTCATTTAGCTAAATCAACTTGTCTTTAATCACCATTTTTTTTTTTTTTCTTAAAATCATTTCAGTTTGTTATTATTTTTTTTTAAAGGGTATTCATATTGATTTTTTTTTTTTTTTGGGTACAAGGCAATAAAATAAGAAACAGAGAAACTAAAAAAAAAAAAGAGAAATCTGGAAAAAAAAGAGTAATTTAGAAACGAGCTCATATTGAATTTCAGTTTGTTATACGAGCTCGTTATATGAACATAACATGTTGAAAGTTTAATATGCCAAATAAAGTAATCTGGAAAAAACTTAAGTACCACTTGACTGGAAATAATATTTTGGATCTCTATATTCAATAATATAATACTTTTGTCAAAGGAAACTCAACATTTTAGTGAATACAGGCATGCACTATAATTACAAAAACATTTAAATCCTCGACATTCTTCCATATATCGTTTCTTTTTCATACAATGATGTGTGCATTCATGACAGAAACCAATTGGGTTGTTCGAGGCCGAGTGTTCAAGATGTTCATCAGAGTGTACTTCATTATTTACTAGAAAATTGTTTTGCGGGCTACGTGCTGGATTTGGAGAATAAATTTCGTCTGTAGAAATAGATTTTGCCATTAAATTTGATACACCTATAAAAAAGTTCAAAACTTTAATTGGGTTATTAGGTTAACATTTTAGTTATTAAATACTATATTTTATTATATTGATTAACAAAAATTTAACTTACATGATAAAACCAAAACTAGAAACAAAACACATGTTTTCATTTTTTCTAGTATCTATGTAATATTAAGTTCGGTTGATAATAGTTTTGATTTTTTGACATTTTTAGGGTATGATTCTGTCATATTTATATATGTTTTAACTTATGTTACAGAAAAACAATGTTAATCAACGTTTTTGTATGATTAATAAATATTAAAGAAACTGCTGACTTCTAGATAATATCTTTTATGAATATCTAAGTTGTTATCAATTGAATTTTTAAAATAAAAACGATAATCATATTACGATTTACTCGGTATCTTTTTAAACTAATGATAATGTCATCCAATAACGACTCATAATGCAAAATATATTTGCTACTATTGTGTTAGGTTAGTTTTAAACATAAATGCATTTTGTTTCTATACTTTTAACTATCCAAATACAATGTTTGAAATTCGGAATTGATTAGAAAACTAGACTCGTACCCGCGCGTCGGCGCGCGGGATATGAATAATCTTTTTCAATTAAATATATAAATTTATAAATTTATAAATTTTTGTGATATAATTATAATTTATAAAACTATTAAAAGTAAACAATTACATAAAGTTGTGATGTGAATTATTTTGTGAGTTTTTTTTATGGCTTGATTAGAAATTTAGAGAAAAAAATAGGTTCGACATCCAACAACGGTGGTTCAAGTCCGTTCTCAAGTCCAACCACTTGGATGTATCAACGTCGATTATCATTTCGACTATCTGTTGCTCTTTAGAGCATATGCTTTCGGGTTAGTGATGAAGTTTCTCTATGAGTTTCTTTACGCTGCTGAGCAAGTCTCGCCCCTTAATGCGTCTATCTTTTATGTTATTGTACTGCTGTTCTTTACTCGTCTAGCCGTTGAGCATGAATCCGATTGTATCTTCCCAAGTCCATTGGATGCTTAGTTTCTAGTATAATCTGTTGTCAAAAAAAAAAAGTAGGTTTACAATGTGAAATAGATAAAAAGCAAAAAATGAATAATTATATGTAATGTTTGCTTGCTGAAATAGAATTGCTTTTGTTTTCCGGAAACATATAAATTATAATTATATAGTTTTATAATTTAGAAAACTATCTTTAGTATCACAAACATATAATTTAATTTAATAGTAAGTTAATCAATTATTATGTCTTTATGTTTACACAAATTTGGATATTCTTTAATGCGATTTTTTTTTCTAATTTAGAAAGAATATAATTGTATAGATTAAAATTTAATTAGTTAACTAAATCTTTTCTAATTTTTTTTTTGAATTGTGGTTGGTGAAATTATTTTCATAATATTGATATCTAATCAATGAATTTGATTTAACTACAGAATGTCTGATATTAAATACATTGTAATCAGATATTTTTGTAAAGTTCTGTTATGGAAATCAGAATATACTAATATAAGTATTTTTAAAAATTTGTTTTGAATATCATTTTTTGAATTGTAAATATTTAATATAGTTTTAATATATGCTAAGAGCGGATAATATTTATTGTTGGTTTTTGTTTTTATATTTTCTATTTTGGATAAAGATATATTTGTGTAAGTCATAATTTGAGAAGTGTTGCTAATTTTGTTTTGAGTTAACTATAATAATATATAATTTATATTAATTTCATATTTATAGTATGATTATATAATATATCATCATTTATATATATATAGTTTTAATTATTTTAATATATGAATATTATAGTTTAAAAAAAATTGACAGACACATCTTTAAAAACATATATGCTAATACGTTAATTTATTAGTTATTTTTAATGTCATAGAAGATCAATTAAATATCTTAACTCATATTATTGTTATTTAAATATTTTAATAAAAATAATTTATCTCACTATATAATATATATAGAGATTTAGTTTTAATATTTTCATTTTATCAAGTTAAAATATATCAATCTAATTTAGGAATTTTAATTTTCCAAGTTTAAAGTTTATATTTTATAAATTATATTTTGTTAATATTATATTTGAATTATTTATGTATGTTTTTATTTATTAATAATTGAAGTATGTTCAAAAACATATTTATTTATTTTGATTTTGTAATTTATAAAACAATTGATGTGTTATATTATTTACTTATATTTATTATTTGATTTAATAATTTAATATGTATGATTTTATTTTATTTTCGTTTTTAATTAATAAGGAAAGTGGAACCCATTATTTTATATTTTTTGGATACATATTTAAAAGAGATACTCTGAATTTTATCATTACCAAAAAAAAGTTATAATGATAAATGTTTATCTCAACTTCTAATTTAAACCGTTTATCTGAACTTCTAATCTTAACCGTACATTATAAATGATATCACAACGACAATTATACCCTTAATGAAAATCTTTAAAAATCAAAGAAACACAATGGCACATATCGTAATATAACACATGATAAAAGGTTAATTCCAAAAAATGTTACTGTTTTAATATAGTAGATCCTCTATAAATTTTATCAGATTTTCAACTTTTAAATTGAAAAATTGAAATTTAAAGGTCACATTCTTTTTTTTTTGTCTGTATGTTTGTTTGACTGGTACATTGTATATGTGGGATTTTAAACTCATTCTTCAGTTATATGCTATTTTGAAATATTTTTTGACTTTTCTGCATATGCATAAGATTTTATTAACATTTACATATTATTGTGACAGTACTGAGAGACAATTTCATGTAAATTATATATCATAATGTGTTTGAAGCTTAAATACGCTTATTTATGTAGTCCTCCCAAGATAATTTACGAAATAATAATTGGCTCACTATTAATTGTAAAAAAAAATATTATGAGAATTCTTGTTTAATATTACAAATTGGAATTCAGACGTACATCAAGGAGTGAACTTTGAGAAATATATATATATCTAGTAAATATTGAAAGTGCAAATTGAACCTGAACCACATACGGACATGATCAAGATCTACAGCAAAGACTCAGGACATCTAGAAGATCGAGAAGGAGGATCTACTGACCGTTTGCTAGAAGAATTAAGCTGAAGAATATGAAGATCTGGATACTCGGAATATGCCAAGCAAAAATCATGGAGTACAAAGGGAAATGATATGCGGTTCCTTAAATCTAGGAAGAGGTTAAGGATAAGCATTTCTATGATAGTTAAGATCTTGAGATCTTTTATGTTAGTTTAAGGCGGTTCTATTATGTATAAATAGTTAAAGCCTGAACCTTGTATAGGCATCCGAAACTGAGTGAAAAACACATTGGGGTTAGATCTAGGTGGGTCATTTGGTGAGTGGTTCTTGGATCGGAGATCTCAGAACAAGTAGAGTAGACTCACAAGCAGAAGTGTGTTTTCTGTCTTGTAAGCATAGAAATCAGTTTGAAATATCTTGTAAGAATTTCAAAGTGGTGATTCAATAAAGTTTTCTTGTACGGAATACACTTGTACAGAATACACTTGTTAAATCAGTTGTGGTAGTTCTTGCATTTACATTTGGTATCAGAGCAAGCACTTGTATTATAACAGGTGAGATCTTGCGGAACAAATGGAGAGCTACCATCATCTCATTGCAAACACACGTGTTGTGCTGGATGATACCAACTACGGCTTTTGGAAGGCTAGGATCAAATCAGTGATCAAAAGGATTGATGTACTAGCATGGAAGGCTGTGACCAACGGTTGGAAGGAGCCTACCATAAAGAAGGAATAAGGAGAAGAGATTTCCAAACCTGAAGAAAGATGGTCAGAAGAAGAACAGAAGTAATCAAAGTTCAACTCTCGAGCACTTACGGCTATTCATGGTACTGTTGCATGGAAACAGTTCGAGTTAATCCAAGGATGTGATTCAGCGAAAGAAGCTTGGGATATTCTTCAAGTTCATTTTGAAGGAACACCTAAGGTACAAAATTCACGGAAGGATATATTAGCTACGAGGTTCGAAAATCTAAAGATGGAAGAACATGAATCAATTTCTGATTTCAGCTAAAAGATCAGTTCACTTGCTCAAGAAGCCCTCACACTTGGCAAACGTTACAAAGATAAGAAGTTGGTGAAGAAATTTCTCAGGTGTCTACCATCAAAGTTCTTGGCTTACAAGGCAGCCATGCATGTGTCACTCAACACCGACACTATCATTTACGATGAAGTAGTAGGAATGCTCCAAGCTCACGAGCTTGAACTGGAAGTAATATGACCCCAGTCGAGATCTTGAGCCTTGATATGCTAAGAGTGTGGATGAACTTGATGGTTGATGGATTTGTTACACACTTGGAGCAATGGAGATGGAATCGATGGGGAAGATGGAAGGACAAG
>OVBB01001998.1:0-10281 GCA_900406415.1 Isatis lusitanica | reverse complement strand
AGTCCACTCTCACCTCAGCGTGTTGCCACTTGGCTCTAATACAGAACAGGATAAAATATTCGAAACCTTTGTAATGCAATTCGAAATTCTTAAAATATTTTATCGGTGCGTATTGCCCTGCACTAAGAAAATATTATCCAAAGCTTATTGTTTACCGACAAGCTTATTGTTCAGAAGTTCTCAAAATTAATATAAGTTCCGACCAGAAGTGAGAAATTATACAGCGAACTAGCCCTGTGTTTTTAAATCAAAACATTCCACGAAAACTATTACTATTATTATTTTGTTTTCTTTATTTTTTTGGTCAAATACATTCTTATTATTATCCAAGTAAACTGGAAACTGAAAGGGGACAAGGCTTACAGGTCGGTCCGATTTCGACTAACCAAACCGGTTACCAGTTTCACACACTTCACCGGCTCAAACACTTTTTCAAAGGTTGACCACATTATTACCACAACACACGAAAAGTATTTATGCACGAAGCTCTCCAGTTCTCAGCCCCTCCACTGATCCTTCTTAGTCCGGATTTCCCTGAGAGTATCGATCGGTGATTTGCAACCAAGTTTCTCCTGGATAAGAACATTCAATTCCGAGACGAGACAAGAGAAAAGATCGTTATCAGCTAGAGAACAGTGATAACTACATAACAATACTCATGAATGGGATCGGATATTAACCTGCATCTCAGGATTATTAACGCGCATAAACGGGTTTGTTTGAAGCTCTTCCTCTAGTGTCGAAGGGATTGTGGGAAGATTTGCTTGGCGCTGTTGACGGGCCCATGATAGCTTCTGCTGTATCTTCTCGTTGTTTGGTTCCACAGTTAAAGCAAATTCCAAGTTCTTCACGGTATACTGAGGAATCATAAGAAATGAATAGGGGGGTTTCAGTTTATAGAGACATTTCATTTCATGAGTTAATAAAGCTTTTTTTTTACCTCGTGGCCGCAATAAATCTGGGTCGGTTTAGGTAATGAAGCCAAAGTCACACACAACGACTGATGCATCTGTTCAGCTGTCCCTTCGAAAAACTTTCCACAGCCAGCAACGAACTGTATTGCATCGAAGTAAACACAGTGTTTATACGGAGTTATTAATAGAGATTCAGGATTCTTGATGACATAAACACACAAATCTGTTGTGGATATGAAAGAAACCCCCTCATAGATTCGTTGGCATGAGTCGAAAGTTCAAGGAACGCGAACGACAGTCAGGTTCATTATCTTCTCCACAAGAAGCTTTTTAACTTACATAAGCATCTCCCTTTAACTATAGTAAGATCCTTTTTTATTTTCATGGAACAAGAGCATCCAGGTTGTATGTTACCACTTACAAGTGTATCTCCAGTGAACACGGCTGGACTTTCTCCATCTTTGCCGGTTACATAATAACTAATGTGACCCTTGGTGTGACTGAAACATATTAGAAGGATAAGAAGAGCAGAATGGCAGAGGCAATAAGATCAAATTCAGATAGAATAGATGCATGTAAGTTGATAGAAGGAAACATTGATACCAAGGGGTGTGAAGAGCTAATATGCTAACATCCCGACCCAAAGACAAGGTGTCACCATTATCGACCGCATCAGTGCACCCCTTGACCTTATCCAGAGAACCTCCATATACTTTGATTCCAGGGACCAACTGCTTCATCTTCTCGTTCCCACCGGCATGATCCCTTTCAAGAAAAAGAAAATGAAAACGTCGGTACAAACCCCAATTCATCACAGACACATGCCTTTTTTTTTTTTCCTGAGATGTGGAAGCGTTGAAGTCCCCTACTTGAACAAAAGTATCCAAATATCTGAATCTAAATAAATGAGGATGCTTTAACATGCACCAACTCTCAACGATGACTCAGTCATCGAAAGCTGAGAGCTTTATACGAGAATTGACTCTACAAGCTCTAGTTATGTATGAAAAACCTAAATTCCTTTGAGCAATTGAAACCAACAGAATCTCAAAGATGAATGAAATGTTGATATAGAGAGAAGTGGTTACAACTTACAAGTGATGATGCGTGGTGAGTACGAACTTGATCTTGGCACTGTGCTGCTCAGCCGAATGGATCACCTTCTCCGGATCAACTGGATCCACAGCCGCCGCGTCTCCGGTGCTTTCATCGATTATCCTGTTAGTTTTTTTTTGGCCCAGCAATCCAAAAACTTGATGATGATGAGCCGAATCAGAAAAGAAGGAACGAAATTGGAAGAAAATATACAAAACGGCTCACAGATAAGAGTAGTTGTCTTGGAGGCAGGGAACGTGAAAGATCTTCATCGTCTTCTTCGATCGGTCGTCGTAATCCTTCAAAGGTTTCTCCTCGAGAAAACTGAGCTGGATCATCACTATCACTAGACAAGCGGTTACCCAATTTGGTTTGCACTAACCGAATCGAACCAAAACATACCAAACGGATCAAGGTGCAACAAAAATGTTGAACCAGGTCGTCCGGTTTAAAAAATCGGATTGAAAACATACGCTTCGTTGAGATTTGTTCATTTTTAGGTTAATTCAGGTTTTGGGGAAGATTCATATCGTATCGATGGGGAAGCAGCCGGTGAAGTTGAAGGCGGTGGTTTACGCGCTTTCGCCGTTTCAGCAGAAGATAATGACCGGACTCTGGAAGGATCTCCCGGAGAAGATCCACCACAAGGTCTCTGAGAATTGGATCAGCGCCACTCTCCTCGTCACTCCAGTCCTCGGAACCTACTGGTACTCTCTCGATATCAAAGATCTGGTGATTGTTTGATTGTTCTTCGATCTGATTCTTGTACGAGTTTTCGGTTTCTGTGTCATCGGGGCTTGTGGGATCTAGGGTTCCTCATTTGTGACGATGTATGTGTTCGTTTGACATATAAGAACAAGTGTGAATGAGTATTTGAGCTCAGCTAGACAAATCTTCCACGTTTAATTATTATTGTTGGTGAATCACTCGCATTCTCAATTATTCGATTTAGAGTGTGATTAGTCTTTCGCATTATGATTTTATCGAGTTCTTGGTCGTGATGCCATTATGATTTACCGGGAAACAATTTTGGTTAACCTTGATTGCATCTCTATACCTACGATGCTGCATATTATTGTTTCTCATCATCTTCTTGTGCTTTAATCCTGAAATACACAAATGACTGCAGGTATGCTCAGCACTTCCAAGAACAGGAGAAGCTCGAGCACAGGTTCTGAAGCATGAAGCCTTTTCTACAACTATTTCACTTTGTTTGCAAGTCAATTCTCTTAATACAATCTTCTGAGTCAGTTATTTGCTGAAACTCTCTATTGCCAAATAAATGTTTTGATTCAATGACAATCAGTGTTGGAGTGCATTTTTCTTGACATGATGTGGAATTTAATGGAATGGTATGGTCTAATGTTCTGTAAAACAAACGCCATCGATAGCTATGTTCCTCTTGAAAGTTACTAGGATTGCGTAACACAATGTTTGCTTCACATCGAGACTGTTCCCTTCCTTTGTTTTTGGCCTATGTATTTTGAGTAAAAACCTCAAATGATTATTTGAGTAAAGAAAAATAAAAAGATAAAGAATTAGGTGCAAATAGTTGACCACTGATTAAGAATGGAAAAAAATGTGAAATGTGAGAAACAAAGATGAAGATAATCCCACGTAGGTTCTTTTACAACATGTTAGTGAATTTTGATATTTGATATCTAGAGGATTAAACATCTAAATGCAATAAGTAAATGAGGACAAATGAAAATTGATCCGACCGGAGACATGTGCACAAAGAAAGCACTTGACAATTATCAGTGTCTTTTGTGGACGAGGGAATCAGATTCATCTTGACTATGAACTTTCTTTTTGTAGTAAACATTAGAATAATCAATTTATAAGTTCCGACAAAATATGTGGATTGTCACTAAATTAATACCACTAAACCATGCATTTTTAATATTTTGTTATAATCAGCAAAAAATTGTTGTTTCACTTTGAGTTATAACTCATTTGATTCCCTAAAACTGAGGTCAAGAAGACAATCGAAACTTAAGAAAAAAAAAATTCCACTTTGATTATTGAACAAACAACATGAGCTTGAAGACAACAACATAAACACTGAGATAAACTCTTATTCTAAGAAATAACAACGAAAACTTAAATAAATTTAGAAAACGACAAAAACAACATAAATTTGAAAACAACAAAAAGTTATAAAAAATAAATCTCTAAAGCTCGCTCTCCACTTCATTCCATAAAATCAACACTTGTCAAACTTCATTATTATTGACTCCATTGTCAATGGTTGGGATTGTTATGTCCATATGCGTCATGTATATACTTGAAATAGATGTACACAATCGCAGTGATATAGCCTACGATTATTTGGTCGTAATGTTTCTCCCTCAACCAGTTTAGTTTCCATAACTCCGATGGCTAGTAGACTGTCGCTGAGGCATACCAAATTCTTCATAGTAAACAATTTTGTTAGTGTGACCACGTGTAAATACACAAAATAGAAGAAGCACACCAAAGAAGCATTTAGCTCCTTTTCCTCACTGAAAAGATTTGAGGTGAGAATAAACAGTCTGAGAGTAGTTCTTAATGATTGGTAGTAGCACCAATTATTGTTCTCAGGACCGGCTGAGGTGAGAGGACAGGCAAGACTCATATAAATGAGAATTTTTTTAAAATGTATTTAGAGTATAATCTATCTAAAAATATAAAAATTCAATAAATTCAAAAAAAACAAAAAAAAAAAGGTCTAAGATTACTTAAAACAAAAATTTCCCAAAAGCTGCACGAAATTTTGAGTCGAGACTGACTTGTTCTAAGTTTTGACCATTCCATCAAACTAAACAACATGTCTTTCACCTGTGGAAGCTTCCGAAAATTGATCTCCTCAATTTTAATCTCTTCAATCTTCTAAAAGAAGATCAGTTTAGAACTGTCACAGCCAAAAATATTGTTTAAAGGAAAACTAAGATATGTGGAAAATTGTTTGAAATAATTAATTGTATAGCATCAGTTTTGTTACAAATAGTAGCTAATAACGATTTGTGGACATGCAGCCATTTGTTATTTACGATACAAATTAACATTCTATGAAACAAGTTATATAATTCATTGTATACACACCGAGACCTGTTTAATCAGTGATATACTAGAACTTGTTAAATATAAGAGATATATATATATATATATATATATATGCTTTTATTTTTAGGGAAAAAAATACTGAAACGTAACGGCACATTTTCTTTTTGAAAACTAAACCGTTGGTTAAGAGTTATCTGGTTTAGTTTTATAATTGCATCTTTGTCAACGAGAAACCAATGCTTATATGCGATCATAATTAATAGGGAGGGGGGAGAAGAATCCATGATGTCTTACCTCTTGTCTAGTAGTGAGACGGGCGGGGATTAAGATCTGAAAAAATGCACAAACCTTATGTTCAAAGATGATATAGAATGCTGAAAAACAAGGACTCAACAAGGATCAAATGGCACCCTTTGCATTCCTGGTTTCCCTCTTTCCTGTCAATTGTCATACTCATAGCAATGTCTACAAACAGGGGAATGAGCAGAAATCACACGCCACAAAGGCATCTCCGTTCACAGTTTTTCCAACGTTTTCAGAACGTATCTGACAAATCTGCTCACAGGAAATTTGCATAGTGCATATAAAGAGTGGAAAGAGTGTGAAGATGAAAAGACCATGTAAAACACACCGACGTTTCTCCTTCTGATTCCATCATAAAGTTGATTTCTTTTCTTCTTTTTTTCGACTATACGGGCAAAACCAAACTTCAAAAAATCGTCATTGATCAGCTCCAAAAGATNATGTTTTGAGTCAATGACAATCAGTGTTGGAGTGCATTTTTCTTGACATGATATGGAATTTAATGGAATCGTATGGTCTAATGTTCTGTAAAACAAACGCCATCGATAGCTATGTTCCTCTTGAAAGTTACTAGGATTGCGTAACACGATGTTTGCTTTCACATCGAGACTTTTACACTTGTACTGATATTTACTTTTGTGCAATTGTTCCCTTCCTTTGTTTTTGGCCTATGTATTTTGAGTAAAAACAAACCTCAAATGATTATTTGAGTAGAGAAAAATAAAAAGTTAAAGAATTAGGTGCAAATAGTTGACCACTGATTTTTTTTGGTCAAGAGTTGACCACTGATTAAGTAAAAAAAGGAGAAATGTGTGTTGGAGTGCATTTTTCTTGACATGATATGGAATTTAATGGAATCGTATGGTCTAATGTTCCGTAAAACAAACGCCATCGAGNAATGTTCTGTAAAACAAACGCCATCGAGAGCTATGTTCCTCTTGAAAGTTACTAGGATTGCGTAACACGATGTTTGCTTTCACATCGAGACTTTTACACTTGTACTGATATTTACTTTTGTGCAATTGGTCCTTTCCTTTGTTTTTCGCCTATGTATTTTGAGTAAAAACAAACCTCAAATGATTATTTGAGTAGAGAAAAATAAAAAGTTAAAGAATTAGGTGCAAATAGTTGACCACTGATTTTTTTTTGGTCAAGAGTTGACCACTGATTAAGTAAAAAAAGGAGAAATGTGATAATTCAAAGATGAAGAATGAAGATAATCCCCTTCGTCTTTTTATTTTTCTACACATGGTTCTTTTAACTTTCTAAGCTCTTTCTATCCATGGTTCTTTAACTCTTTATATTCAATTGAGAGATTAGCTATTGCTTTTGGGTTGATCTCTACGCCAAAGGGTAGCCCTCTTTTGATCATTAAGAACCTTAGGGTTCGTGGAGACTGTCATGCTGTTATCAAACTGATTGCAAAGATTGAAGGAAGAGAAATTGTAGTAAGAGATACAAATAGGTTTCATCACTTTAGTAGCGATGGAGTTTGCTCATGTGGAGACTTTTGGTGACAATAATAGAAAGACAAACATTGTTCGAGCATTTGTAACATTTTTTTTACACATTTCGAGGTATAAAAACTACGTGTAAGTACGCCAGGTAGAAGAAACATATGGCATATTCATTTAGCTGCTTTTCCTCTCCGAGAAGATCCGAGATAAAAATGAACAGTCTGAAAGTAGTTCTTAATGATTGATAGTAGCACCAATTATTGTTCTGAGTAGCTAAGGTAGAAGGATAGACAAGATCCATAAAAAATGAGAATTTTAAAAAAACTTATTTAAAATATAATCTATCTAAAATTATAAAAATCCAATAAACCCAAAAAAAACAAAAACAAAAAGTGAAAAGGTCTAAGATTACTTAAAAACAAAAATTCCCCAAAAGCCGCACGAAATTTTGAGTCGAGACTGACTTGTTCTGAGTTCTGACCATTCCATCAAACTAAACAACATGCCTTCACCTGTGGAAGCTTCTGAAAATTGATCTCCTCAATTTCAACATCTTCAATCTTAAATCTAAAAGAGGATCAAACAAATGGATTTTTAAATTTTTTTTCTAATTAAATTGACAAAGTTTGATTTAATTATATTTTCTTTCTTTGTTGAGACATTAAATTAATTTAATGGTAACAAAGCACAACCAATCCTCTTACTGTCTAGAACTGTCACAGCCAAATATATTGTTTGAAGGAAAACTAAGATATGTGGAAAATTGTTTGAAATAATTAATTGTATAACATCAGTTTTGTTACAAATAGTAGCTAATAACGATTTGTGGACATGCAGCCATTTGTTATCTACGATACAAATTAACATTCTATGAAATAAGTTATATAATTCATTGTATACAAACCGAGACCTGTTTAATCAGTAATATAATATAACCTGTTAAATATAATAGGGGGGAGAAGAATCCATGATGTCTTACCTATTGTCTAGTAGTGAGACGGCGGGGATTAAGATCTGAAAAAATGCACAAACTTTACATTCAAAGATGATATATGAATGCTGAAAAACAAGGACTCAAGAATGATCAAATGGCACCTTTTGCATTCTTGGTTTCCCTCTTCCCTATCAATCGTCATACTCATAACAATGTCTACAAACAGGGGAATGAGCAGAAATCACACGTCACAAAGTGATCTCCGTTCACAGTTTTTCCAATGTTTTCAGAACGTATCTGACAAATCTGCTCAATTTGCATAGTACATATAAAGAGTGGAAAGAGTGTGAAGATGAAAAAACGATGTAAAACATACCGACGTTTCTCCTTCTGATTCCATCATAAAGTTGATTTCTTTTCTTTTTTTGACTATACGGGCAAAACCAAGCTTTAAAAGATCGTCATTCGATCAGCTCCAAAAGACGATATCGGCCACGAGGGGCGAAAACTGGAAGATACTTACCATGGAGATGAGGAACACGGAAAGAGTGGTTTCTTGTTCGTGATGTAAGATTAAGACACACACACACCCTCTCCCTCTCTCTCTGGATTTATTCTTTTTTTTTTGGGTCTAAATCTCTGGATTGATTCTTCTTCTCCGAATAGAGATTTATGGAGGATTAAAATTGGCTTTGCTCACAAGCCTGCAAGGNTGATATCGGCCACGAGGGGCGAAAACTGGAAGATACTTACCATGGAGATGAGGAACACGGAAAGAGTGGTTTCTTGTTCGTGATGTAAGATTAAGACACACACACCCTCTCCCTCTCTCTCTGGATTGATTCTTCTTCTCCGAATAGAGATTTATGGAGGATTAAAATTGGCTTTGCTCACAAGGCTACAAGCCTGCAAGGCTGCAACCACTCCACACCGACACACCTTCACTCTGTCTTCTCTAGTTGCACTCTTTCTTCTTTTACTCCATTTACATTTCTACGCCCAAATTAAACTCGGTTCACACGTAAACCGGAATTGAAGTGTAAAATCGTAGTTACGAGTTCAAAACCTCTNTCTAGTTGCACTCTTTCTTCTTTTACTCCATTTACATTTCTACGCCCAAATTTAAATCGGTTCACACGTAAACCGGAATTGAAGTGTAAAATCGTAGTTACGAGTTCAAAACTCAATTCGATTATCTAAATCTATTAAATTGAACAGAACCATTGGTGAGACTACTAGATTTAATGAAATAAACAACTTTGTTCTTTATTAAATATCTCTCGGCTAAACCAATTACTTAGCCGGTTAACAACACACACCNACTACTAGATTTAATGAAATAAACAACTTTGTTCTTTATTAAATATCTCTCGACTAAACCAATTACTTAACCGGTGAACAAAAACACACACACAAATCCTTTCTTCTAAAATCTTTTAGATTGCACCCACGGAAATGGCAGCGTTGATGAGTAAACCGAAGAGAACAAAAGGGTTGGAGAAGAAAGGTGAATGGTCACTGTCCACTTCGTAAGCTTGTCTCGGCGGCCACCGTTTCATCATCGCGTCTTGCTGCTCCGGTTTCATGACCCGGTCGTGCAAAGTCTTGATGTACACGCGCGGCACCTGCTCCTCCTCTTCTTCTCCTTTTTCTTCTTCTTCCAGTTTTGCTGTTGTGAGCGCCAGAAGCGGTCCTGGTCTCATCAATAACGCAGCCAACGCACATTCCTTGACATATTTACACGAAAAGCACAGAGCATAAGGACAACAATTTTGGGCTGTGTACAAGGATCTGTAGTATTTCATTTGATATGTTCTCCACTCCAATTTCTATATGTAACATATCATAATTGTCAAGAAACGTTTGGATATCCGCTATGCACTAACCTATATCAAAACAGTTAAAAATATACATTTTAAGTCTTAGATCTTGAGCTTTTATAGGAAATGAAACATAGAGAAACCTGTTGAGGACTCATGTGGTAAAGGAGCTTTCGTCGGAATTCTAGTTTGATAAGAGCACTGGTCGGAGGATTCTCGGGTCCTAAACCAAAACCAAGCTCATAGACATCACCATGTGCTGATAGATCAGGCACTCCCTGTGACAAACAACAAAACGTCAGACACAAGTTACCTTCATTTGAAAGAGGGTTTTTCTTTAATTACATCTTTCAAATCTTCATCGGTCTGAAACCCGAATTTGAGCATTGAAGCTGCGATGTAAACAGCCAGACAGATCTTCTTAGGGAATTTTTGTATCGATCTCGTTACGCTAAGCCCTCCTGCACTGTGACCCACAAGTATCACCTGATGACAAAAACACAGAGTAGAGAAAACAGAGTGAGCTTGCTTCAGATTCAAGAATTAATTAAATTAGGTTTTTATTTGTGTGTGTCAGACCTGTTCTTGTTCTGGTAAGGAGGTGAGGAGGTCGATGAGTGGTTCGTTGTATTGGTCGAAGGAAGTTAGAGAATCGGCGGAAAAAGGATCGATGCCGGCGGATTTTAGGTCGATGCAACTGACGGTGAAGCCAG
>OVBB01001993.1:0-12525 GCA_900406415.1 Isatis lusitanica | reverse complement strand
CAAAAATAAGGGCTTCGATCACCTTGTGTCCCACAAGCATTGCAAGTAAAACTGATACGTCTTGGAACAAGATGAAGTTGATGTTCATGGGTTGTTGTGGTTACAACACAAAGTGGTGGTGGGTTTCTCATACACCCCTCACATATGCTGAAGTTGCAAACATCACAATGGTGAAGCCGTCCATTAAACTCCATCCCACAAAGAAGACATTCCTTGTCGGCATAATCAGGTGCTTCAGATGAAAGGAACTTGAGTGGGTGTCTAGGGTGAGAAGTGTGGTATACTTCTGGAAAGAACTCGACACATTCCATATGAATGAAAAATTTGCAACCACAACATCTGTAATAGTAGCTGCTTCGAAAAAAGTCATCGTCGCAAGCTTTGCAGTTTTCCATTAGTACAAGACCATCAGACTTTGTATCTTCGAAGAGTTCAAGTGGATGCTCATGCACGTCCGAATTTTCAAGAATAAGAAGTGGGGCTGGTCTCTTTGCACACCCCAAATCCAATTTGAAATCACATGTTGAACAACAATAACCGACCGCAAACCTAGCTGAACACAAACTACACGTAGAATGTTCAGTGATCAGCTTGAGAGAATGGTCCGGATGAAAAGAGTGGTTGAGTTCTGGTAATGACTCTGCACACTCTTTATGAAATGTTAATCCACACCCCAACTCATTGCAACGATAACCTCCGTAGAAGTAAGTACGACTAAGCGAGCACCCTGGACACCGTGCAAAGCTAAATCGTGTAAAGTGTATCAAAGGATGGTTATGAACAAGTACCTCTACTTTTTCCATAGTGATGTTTTGATTTCCAGAATCTGAAGCTGTTTGTCTCGGATTCTCTTTCGTGGTTTCAAATTGGTTTTTTTTTTTCTGCTCTTTTTCTGATTATTTTTTCTGAATCTTAATGTTTATTAAACTAACTTCCTTTTTATTAAACTACCCTAGAGCAGACCACTTGTAAAAGAAAAATAAAAAAAGACCATACCACGTGAAATGATTCTTTTCTCACACGACAATTGCGTAGGGACATGCAGGCTAGTACAATTCGTTATAATTTAGTGGATGTAGCAAATAAAGAAAAGAGAAGATAAGTTATTATATTGGGAACTAGCAAATCTTTTCTATATATTATTTTAAAATATTATTAAAAATACATTTATATAAATATTTGAGACAAGTTTATAATTTAATATATATATATATATATATATATATATATTGTTTATAAATATTACTAATTTTACAATTTTTAAGAATGAAAATTGTTCCCGCGTAAGTAAGACAAGTAAGAAAGTCTTTGTATTTCCTTATCATTTACAAGATATATACATGGATTTATATAGCCGAGGTTGTTACACAGAATCTGGAGATACTCCACAAGATCAGGAACTAGAAAACAGAATAAACAGAGTTCCTAAAAAGGTGTAACAAAATTTATTTGAATTCTATCACCTTCCCTCGTCAGATGAACGGTGAGGCTGGATCTGAACTCGTTATGAAGAGATCAGTTGTTGGGAGGCCTTTGGCAAAGATGTCTGCGTATTGTAGCGAAGTTGGCACGTGAAAAACCTTGACTTCTCCGATTGCCACCTTGTCACGCACAAAATGTATGTCTAACTACACATGCTTGATGCGTTGGTGTTTGACGAGACTGGTTGATAGATAAACCAATCCTATATTGTCGCAATAGACCACAAATGCACTCTTTATTGGACGATGAAGCTCTAAGAGAAGATTTCGGATCCAAGTGAGTTCTGCAACTGTATTTGCGACTCCTTTGTACTCAGCTTCTGAGCTCGATCAAGAGACAGTAGGTTGCCTCTTGGCTGACCAAGAAACCAAATTAGGACTGAAAATACACAGTATCCCCAAGTCGATCGTCGTATATCCGGACACCCTGCCCAATTTGCATCTGAGTATGCCGTAAGAGTGTCAATTTCACCTCTTACCATTTGAATGCCGTAGTTGAGTGTCCCTTTGATGTAGTGTATGATCCGCTTGGGAGCTTGTAGATGTGGTTGGCGAGGCTGGTGCACATATAAACATATCTGGTGAACAGCGTAACTGATGTCGGGGCGAGTCAGAGTGAGGTATTGTAATGCACCAGCAAGCTTGCGATAGAAGGTCGGATCTTTGAGAAGTTCACCGTCGTGGAGAGAGAGTTTCGATTTGAGGTACACTGGAGTTGCAAGAGGTTTATAGTCTGCCATTCCTGCTCGTTGAATGATGTCTTCTGCATATGTGTACTGAGAGAGAAATAATCCCTTAGGATTGAAATCTGCTTTAATGCTGAGGAAGTGATGCCCCTTTCCTAGATCAGTCATGAGAAACTCTGACTTTAATTTTTTGATGACTCGCTGTAAGAGACCGGAGGAGGAAGCCATGATGAGTATGTCATCGACATAAAGGAAGAGATATGCATAATCTTGATTTCGCCTGAAAACAAATAGAGAAGAATCGACTTTACTCTGAGCAAAGCCCATTAGTTTCATATAAGTCGAGAACCGAGAGTTTCAAGCTCTTGGGGCTTGTTTCAAGTTGTAAATGGCATTGTTGGGTTTGCAGACATGTTTGGGAAATTGCGGATCGATGAAGCCTGGAGGCTGATGCATATACACCGTTTCTTCAAGTTTGCCTTGTAGGAAGGCGTTTTTGACGTCTAATTGGTGTATAGGCCAGTCAAGTGCAACGCCCACATTAAGGACAGTCCTGATCGTAGCCGGTTTCACCACTGGACTAAAGGTTTCATTGAAGTCGATACCCTCTTCCTGCGATTTACCATTGACAACCAATCTTGCTTTATGCCTAGACAAAACACCATTAGCATCATATTTATGCTTAAATAGCCACATAGATCGCACAACATTAACCTTAGGAGGTCTAGGTACTAGGTTCCAAATCTTGGTCTTAATCATAGCACCATGTTCATCAGTCATTGCTGGGTTCCAGTTAGAATCAGACAAGGCTTGGATGTGGCTTTTTGGTAGTGAGGATTTGGTGTTTGTAAGAAGTGAGACGAATTCTTTTGGTTTAGAAATGCCTGATTTTGAACGAGTTTGAATTGAGTATGGGGCTTGAAATAAAGGATCAGGACGAGTTGGTCTACTGCAAGCCGTGGGAGCAGTAGGTGGAGTTTGTGATGAGGAGAAAGGAGCCTGAAGGATCGACTAAAATAGAGGAGAGGGATCATCAGATATGTCAAGGAAATTGTACGTATCCTTTTTGGGGTTGCATTCAGCCGCTGGAAATTTCTCCTCATCGAAGTAGACATGTCTTGAGATGATAATTCTGTTTGTTTAGACCTCATTCTTTCTGTTGCAAAGGATAAACCCAAAGATAGTGGCTAAATTGATCTAGGAAGAGAACATAATATCGGAGACTTCTGATTGATGGCACCGGTGATGTCCATAGATCGAAACGGATTATTTCATACGGCTAAGTAACAAAGGAAATAGAAGCGTTAAACGGAAGCTTTATTGACTTGCCTAAGAAACAAGGTTCACATGATAATGGAAATTTCCTTTAGAAAAAAGAGTAGGGTACGATTGAATGAAGAGACGCGTTATTGGTGTGTGCGAGACGCTTGTGCCATAACGCGGGTGTTGATGCCAGGAGAGCAGTGGAGGCTGCCGGTGGTTTAAGCAGGAATAGAGTATAGATCACCGAAGCTTGTACATCGGAGCAGAGCTCTCTGATTTTGAAGATCCTTCACAGTAAAACCAAACGGATCAAAATCAACAGAGCTTTAATTATCTCGTGTAAATTTACGAACCGAGATTAAATTCTTAACAATGTGAGGAGTAAAAAGAACATTGTTAAGTTTTAGTGGTTTGTTTTTGGAATGAATAAGAGAAGAACCGATGATCGAAACTGAGATTGAAGAAACGTTACCTACAATGACTGATTGCCCGATATTATGTTTAAGACTAGAATGGACCATGCCAGGGTTGTTGGCGAGATGGGCGGAAGCGCCAGAGTCCATGTAACAGTCTGAGGCAGAGGAATCTGCGATTGCTTCAGACGTGTAAGCCTCATATATGGGCTGGAGTTCGACGAGATTAGCGCGAGGCTGTGGTGGGGAAGGCCGAGGAGGAGCAGGCCAGCCTTGAAACTGCAGGAGCCAGTACGACGGAGGTGGCAGTTGTGGCCAATATGGATTGTTACTCCACGGACGATTGGAGTAATTTCCCCTGCTTCGTTTGTTGTAATTGTTGTTGCCTCTCCTATTTCCACGGTTTATTGCTGAGAGCGTTGAGAGTTGTGTGGTTGCAGTGTGGAGGAAGCAGTGAGGGCTGTTGATGAAGAGGAATTGTCTATGTGATTTGCAGTCGCTCGATTTGGTTTCTTGATCCTAGTTTCTTCCCATTCGAACATTGACTTGGCCAAGTCGTAGGTCTGAAACAGCTCCTTATGTTTGATAACATTGATTATGTTATCAAACTTGTCGTTGAGACCGTTGATGATGTACATCACCAAGGTTCTGTCATTGACTGGAGTCCCGATGGTGGCTAGCAGATCTGTCGTGGACTTCATCTTCTGACAACACGCACCAGTAGATCACCGATCTCCATGGTGCATAGCTCCTTGTCGAGCTGAATTGCTCTGACACCCTTGTTATTGCAGAACTGGTTTTCCACACGGAGCCATAGATCACAAGCTGTACTGCCTGGTTGGAAGGAAGAACAAAACAGGGGATGTGCCATCGTGCCATAAAGCCAGAGCTTGACAAGACCATCGCGTTTTAGCCACGCTTGGTCATTGGCATTAGCTGGTTGGACGGTGGCCGGAAAAGTCAAATGTCATGCAATGAGTGAGGAGAAGCTCTCTCCAAATATCATAATTATGCTCGTTCTCATTGAGAATCATTGGAATTTGGTTTTTGATGTTGGTAACACCATAACACCGTTCATGGGGATTGTTTGCAGCCGCCAAGAAAAGAAGGAGACAAACACGAGAAGAGAAAAGAGAGTTGAAAAGAAAGAAGAAAAAAATGTTAGAACCAATGAAGCTCTGGTACCATGAAAATCTTTGTATTTCCTTATCATTTACAATACATACATGGCTTTATATAGCCGAGGTTGTTACACAGAATCTGGAAATACTCACAATATCAGGATCTAAAAAACAGAACAAATAGAGTTCCTAAAAAACTGTAACAGAATTTATTTGAATTCTATCAGAATATTCATTCACTTAGAATGTATAGTAACTGATAATCCAAAATTACAATTATAATTTCGAATATATTAATTACTTTCAGATAAGTCGAGTACTTTTGGATATTTTGAACAAATTTAGATAGTTTAAATACAAAATACTCAATTCAAACCATGTGTTGTTATTTTTGAGTAAAAATAATCAATTTGTGTTAAATAACATATGATTATTCATCACACATAACTCTCCGTAAGGATACAAGTGTCAGCTAAGAATGAAGAGGATTACTCATCATCTCATATGATTAGTCAATACCAAGTGTCACTAATTTGTTATTTTTGTTTCCTATAAAAGGTGGTCACATTGTAAATGAAGAGGGATAATATAATAATTAAGCTCCACCTTCACGATTTGCTTTCTCTCTTTTAGCCTCTTCACTATTTGCTCTCTCTTTTAGCACGATCACTCAGCATAACACATCTAAGAAAATAATATATATTACAAGAGTTGTTGGTTAACACGTTATCAGCACGATCGTCTCTGTACCGTCACTCTGCCCAGTCACATCCAATCCATTTCCATACCATAAAGAAGTAACATTTATATTATTTCAATTTCAGGTTAAACTTATACCAAAATATATATATGAAACAATGTTATATATTATTTCGTTGAATTCATATTAAATCATATGGAGTTGAAAGTTATGCCTCCTTCTTAATCGAGTGGTAGGTCCTGCCTCCTCGAAAAATATGAATTCGTAATTAACGAATGGTTTAATTGTTTATATAGATATCATGTCAAACTTGGCGAAACTCGATATCATTGCCCTCGATATAAACGGAAATAATTATATGACATGGGCATCTCACGCAAAAATGCATTTGAGATCAAATGGGCTTCTCAAAACATCGATCAGTCGGAACCGACGTCAGATGAGGCTAAAGCTAAGGCTATGGTGTTTTTACGCCATCACCTCCACGATAACTTGAAAAATGAATACATCACAAAAGAAGATCCTGCAGATCTTTGGCAATCACTCAAAGATAGATTTGATCACCAAAAGTATGTGATCTTACCAAACGCTATACATGAGTGGTTAAATCTCCGTTTCTTGGATTATAAAAGTATTAGTGAATATAACTCTGCTCTGTTCGGAATCACCTCCAAGATGATGTTATGTGGTGAACACGTGAGCGATTATGATATGATTGAGAAAACGCTCTCCACATTCCATCATGGAAATGTAATGTTGCAGGAACAGTATCGTGTAAAAGGATACACTCGCTACTCGGAGTTGATGCAAGTCCTCCTTGTAGCAGAGCAGAATAATGAACTTGTGATGTTAAACCATCAAATTCGTCCCGCTGGTTCGGCTACATTTCCGGAAGCGAATGTTGTAGCGTCTAGCGATAATCATAATCAATATCAAGGACGAAGATATGGATGCGGCAGAGGCTGTGGTCGTGGTCATGGACGTGGACGTGGACAAGGAAGGGGTTCTAATACTGGCAAAAACAAGAGTTTCCAAATCAATGAAGATGGTCGAGCTATAAGAAAGACGACCGAAAATGCTTGTTATAGATGCGGCCTAAAAGGACATTGGGAACGTATTTGTCGTACGCCAAAGCATTTTGTCAATCTGTATCAAGCATCACAAAAGGCCAAGGTTAATAATGTTGAAACAAACTTCAACACGGATGAAGCCGGACCTTCCTTCCACATTTTAAATGATTATCCTCATCTGGATATCGCTGATTTCATCGTTGGTCCCGGAGAGATCAATAGAGAATACATCAACTAATTAGATCGATGAAGTATGATATGTTTATTATGTTAAGAACATAAAAGTATATGTATAATAATGAAAGTTTTTAAGTAGTTTGTGTAATATACTACTTTCATAATAACTTGTAACATATTGGTTCTTGTTATATAATATGAAGTAACTTTTAATAATGCATTTTATTTTATGAAAATTATGACACAGAAGATGTCGCAAGCTGAGATTCAGGATGTAGATATATGTCTAGCAGATAGTGCTACAATGCACTCTATCTTTAAAGATAGAAGATATTTCTCCTTTCTCAAATTAAAAGGACTCCGCCAGTAGCGTGAGTACCATATCTGGTAATATAAAGATTATAATTGGCACTGGAAAAGCTAATTTTATGATGCCAAATGGAATGAAGTTTAAAATAGACAATGCTCTATATTCCCCAAAGTCTTACAGAAATTTCTTGAGCTTTAAAGATATTCGAAAAAAATGGATATCATATAGAGACTATTAAATAAGAATGGCATTGAATACCTTTGCATTATAACAGAGAGGAAACATGTATTAGAAAAGTTGCCAATGTTATCCTCCGGATTATATTGCACAAAGATAAACATGACTGAATCATATATTATAGTAAACCAAAAGTTTACTAGTACTTTTAAAGTATGGCATGAAAGGCTAGGCCATCCAGGATCAGTCATGATGAGAAGAATTGTGCAAAATTCTAATGGCCACCCATTGAAAAATGAAAAGGTTCTTCAAGTGGGGGAGTTTTCGTGTAATGCATGTTCTCAATGAAAACTCATAACCCGACCATCACTAGCTAAAGTTGGGAATGAATCCCCTGTATTTCTAGAGAGAATACATGGTGATATATGTGGACCTATACATCCACCTTGTGGGCCATTTCAGTATTTTATGGTATTAATTGACACATCAAGTAAATGGTCACATGTGTGTCTTTTGACCACACGAAATATGGTTTTCGCAATATTCATTGCCCAAATAATCAGGTTGAGAGTACAGTTTCCTGATTATGCCATAAAGAAAGTAAGACTTGATAATTCTGGTAGAAAAACTTTAAAAGCCTTTGATGATTATTGTATGTCAATGGAGATCAATGTTGAGCATCCAGTGCCCCATGTGCATACACAAAATGGTATGGCTGAAAGCTTAATAAAACAGCTGCAATTGATTGCAAGGCCACTAATCTTGAGAACAAAGCTCCCAATTTCTGTATAGGGACATGCTATACTGCATGCGGCCGCATTGGTCCAAATTAGACCAAGTGCATATAATCAATATTCCCCATTACAGTTAGCTTCTGGTCAAGAACCAAATATATCCCATCTCCGTGTTTTTGGGTATGCGGTTTATGTTCCGATAGCGTCACCGCAAATAACAAAAATGGGGTCACAAAGGAAATTGGGAATATATGTTGGGTACACATCCCTGATCATAAGAAGATATCTTGAACCACAAACTGGTGATATGTTCATGGCATGTTTTGCCGATTGCCATTTTAATGAAGATGAATTTCCAGCATTAGGGGGAGGAATTAAGCAAGTCTCACAAGATGTGACATGGTTT
The DNA here is from genome assembly GCA_900406415.1 of Isatis lusitanica. Taxonomy (NCBI): domain Eukaryota; kingdom Viridiplantae; phylum Streptophyta; class Magnoliopsida; order Brassicales; family Brassicaceae; genus Isatis; species Isatis lusitanica. The sequence goes on along the minus strand of OVBB01001993.1, from coordinate 3,987 downwards.
TCACCAACTTTAGTACATCTTGACCCTCTTACGAATCAACGTGATTTGGAAGTTCAGAAAATTATACATTTGCAAAATATGGCAAATCAACTATCAGATGCGTTTACAGATACAAGAAGGGTAACAAAATCATATATACCCATTGTGAATGCTCCATCAAGAATTGAAATTCTGAAAGTACAAATTGATGGGAGTAAAATAAATGAACCTAGGGTTCAATTAAAAAGGGGGAGGCCGATGGGCTCTAAAGACAAAAATCCCCGAAAGAAAAAGAAGTTGGGAGAACAAAATGAATTTGTTCAAGAAAAACCACAACATGAGAAATGCTGGGAAGATAATTATAAAAATGTTCTAGAAGAACCCAACAAAGAGACCAGTCGAGAGGATGATCAAGAAAAAGAAAAGTATGAGATTTCCATTAATTACGCTCAAGATGGAAAAATCTGGGTTAGAAATGAAATAGAGGATGATGATGGAATATTCTCCTTTTCTGTATCCAAAGAACTTGAAAATGAAAATGATGATCCAGACCCAAGATCTATATCGGAGTGCCAGAAAAGGCTCGACTAGGATAAATGGCAAGAGGCCATAAGAAATGAATTATACTCCCTCAATAAAAGAAATGTGTTTGGAAATGTTGTTATTACACCTAAAGAAGTAAAACCAGTCGGATACAAATGGGTCTTTACAAGAAAAAAAAAATGAGAAAAATGAAGTCACAAGATATAAAGCTAGACTTGTGGCACAAGGATTCTCTCAAAGATCGGGAATTGATTATGATGAAACATATTCCCCGGTAATGGATGCAATCATATTCAGGTATTTGATGAGCTTAACGGCATCTAAAAATTAAGAAATGTACCTTATGGATGTTGTTACTGCATACCTATATGGATCACTTGATAGTGACATATATATGAGAATTCCGTAATGATTTAAAATCCCTGAAAGATCAAAAATCCCGGAAGGATCCAGGAATATTTGTTCAGTCAAATTACAGCGATCACTATATGGATTAAAACAATCCGGACGCATGTGGTATAATTGCTTAAGCAAAATTTTATTGAAAAAAGAATATATCAACAATGCGATATGCCCTTGCGTATTCATTAAGAAATCCAAGTTCGGATTTATGATCATTGTTGTTTATGTTGATGACTTGAATATAATTGGAACACAAAAGGAAGTTGATGATGCAAGAAATGATATGAAAGAAGAGTTTGAAATGAAGGACCTTGGAAAGACAAAGTTCTGTCTCGGGCTCCAGATAGAGAATTTCAAAGATGGAATTTTTGTGCATCAATCAAATTACACCAAAAGGGTGTTAAAACGCTTTAATATGGACAAAGCGAATCCTTGAGTACTCCTATGGTCAATAGATCGCTTAACATTGATAAGGATCCGTTTAGACCATGTGAAGGTAACGAGGAAGTATTAGGGCCTGAAATACCTTATATGAGTGCTATAGGTGCCCTCATGTATCTTACAAATTGTACAAGGCCATATATAGCATTTTCTACAAATCTGCTTGCAAGATACAGTTCATGTCCTACACGTAGACATTGGACTGGTATAAAGCAAATATTCTGTTACCTTCAAGGTACAATTGACTTGGGCTTATTTTATTCTAGAAATTCTGCTTTTGATTTAGTTGGATTTGCAGATGCAGGATATTTATCAGACCCGCATAAAGCTCGATCGCAAACCGGATACGTTTTCAAAATGGGAGGTACTGCGATCTCGTGGCGCTCTCAGAAGCAGACCTTGGTTGCCACTTCTTCAAATCATGCGGAAATCATAGCACTCCACGAAGCATGTAAAGAATGTATATGGCTTAGATCAATGACTCATCATATACAAGAATCAAGCGGAATAGTCACAAAAAGAGCCAACGAAAATGTTCGAAAACAACGCTGCATGTGTCGCCCAGCTTAAGGAAGGTTACATCAAGAGCGACAGAACGAAACATATTCCCCCAAGATTTTTCTCTTACATACAAGAACTTGAGAAGAATCAAGAAGTGGACATCGAGTACATCCGTTCAAGTGACAATGCAGCCGACCTATTCACCAAAGCACTTCCGACTACTACATTCAGAAAACACGTTAAAGGTATCGATATGCGTCATTTATGAGATTTGTGAAGATCATCTGTTTGAGGGAGAGATTACGTTACTGTACTCTTTTTTTCTTTTCATAATTTTTATCCTACTAGGTTTTTCTATGATAAGGTTTTTAACGAAGCAGTACGTAATACATCAGTAGGATGAATACTTAAGGGGGAATGTTAAATAACATATGATTATTCATCACACATAACTCTCCATAAGGATACAAGTGTCAGCTAAGTATGAAGAGAATTACTCATCATCTCATGTGATTAGTCAATAACAAGTGTTACCATTTTGTTATCTTTTGTTTCCTATAAAAGGTGGTTACATTATAAATGAAGAGGGATAATATAATAATTAAGCTTCACCTTCACGATTTGCTTTCTCTCTCTTTTAGCCTCTTCACTATTTCCTCTCTCTTTTAGCACGATCACTCAGCATAACAGATTAAAAAAATAATATATATTACAAGCAGAGGCGGACCCATTTGAAGAGATGAGGTGCCACATGACACCCCTTAAATCTTAATAAAAGTGTTTATAGGTGTAAAAATAATAAGAGATCAACAACATTTTTGGTAAAAATTGTCTTTTGAACCCCCAAAACAGAGTTCAAATCCTCTCTAAACCTTTTTGATTAGATTTTGACTCCAGTTAAATTTATTTTTAGGTCCACCACTGATTACAAGTTTAACAATTTGAACTATATCTGATGGTATTTAGGTATACCCTAACCTGACCTAAATCCTAGCCGAATAGAACTCGACTTTAAAAAATAACCGAAAAGATTTTATCTTTTTAATACCAAAATACCCAAAATTCAAAAAAACCAATCCGGTTAACTTGAACACCTATTCAAATGCTCAGCTACTGTAACCTAGTAAATTTAGTTATTGTCTTTTTGCCAAAAGATTTCTTGTTATTTTTATATTTATATATATATAGTGTATTACTCAATAGAATAAACCCATTACATAGGTACAATCATCTCCACGAGACACCATCGAACTAGTAAACCCATAAAAATAAAAAATGAGTTCTATAAGGAGAAAAGTTTTATATGTCGTCAAAGTGGTTTAACAAATGAAAACAATCAAAGTAAAAAGAAAAAAAAAAAAGGAACTTAAATAAATAACCCAGTTCTGCAAGGCTAAAAAGTAAAAACATTAACTTTTAAAACATTGATGTTTTGATTCTATTGACTAGCTTGTCTATTTCTCCAAAGCTACATCAGAGTTTCCCTATTACACAAGTCACACGGACACAAGTGACAAAACACATAGGAGCCACTATGCATAACTTGCACGAAGTCACTCGAACCTGTTTATGCAAATACACTGTATGGTAAAAGAGTTACAGAGTCGGAAAAAAACACCAGCATCAAGGGCCACAACAATCAAAAGAACATGTCACCTTTGAGTCCTTGCCGGATAATTAAATAGATTGACCAATCCGCTCTTTCAGGCACGTCCATCATTCACGTGGTTTTGGACCTCGCCTTGGCTGTCCAATGGCATGTACTGTGCCATTATAGCTCTTATCTCTGAGTCCATGTATCGCTGTAAAACCATGGACAGAGGAAAAAAAGTTCAAAAACATTTCCACAAAGCAAAAAGATTACCACAAAAGATAGAAAATAGAGGAGAAAAGTTTACCCTTAGCCTATATTTNCCTATATTTGTAAACAAGATACGCCCCACCAGCTGCAAGTCCCAATGATAACATGATAAGCCAAACGGCTGCCCAAGCTGACCTCACTTGTGAACCCGTCTTGCCTAAGATTTCAAACAAAAGAATTTGTTTTAACAAAACGCTATTTGTAATGTATATGCATAAACTCTAGACTTTCAAGTTTCATGAAAACTCACTGATGCAAGT
>OVBB01001992.1:0-12525 GCA_900406415.1 Isatis lusitanica | reverse complement strand
GTAGAGAAGAAGACCATGATGGCCGGAGGAAGAACCGACAGCAACAACAACCGACCGAACGGAGGAGTTGGGACTGGAGGAAACGCATCCGGAGCGACTGGAGCCGGGGCAGCCGGAATGAGAGCAGCCACGGCCGGAGCGATCACGGCCGGAGGACCCATGGCCGGAGCGATTGTGGTGGGAGCAGCCGGTGCCACAGCGACCGCAGTCGGGATTGCCACCACTGCGCCGGTAAGGTTCAGGATGCCAACCGACGGAACCGTGGCCGGAACGAGCTACAGCGGGACGAACGGCTGATCGAAGACATATGGGCGATTGGCGACCTAAGGAACATGCTGGCCGGACTCGCGGAGCGCCAAGACAGGCAGAAAAGGACCACAGCGCAGGAGATGGCAGCCATTCGAGAACTGGCGCAAGGCGTCCAACTACCAGGAAGACGACGCCTTAGGTTCTCACCGGTAACAAGCACTCCCGTGGGACAGAACTCAAGCAAGCGAACCCCCATCAGAGAAAGAGCAGAGCAATCGGCACCACCACCGTTGCAACGGAAGTGCGACGAGACAAAGAACCGAACAACCGGTTTCAACTGTGACCAACGGGGAAGCCACGGCGGAAGTAGTCCTTCGCGACGGAAACGAGACAGATGAAGAAGAAAGAGACCTCACAGAGGAAGAGGAAGATATCCTCCTGGTGAACCGACGAATAAGAGAGGAAGAACGTGAAAGAGCCGCTCGGANTGTGAAAGAGCCGCTCGGGCGAACCGACTCGCCAGTCAAAAAGACAAAATGGACGAACTACGCGCCCAACTGAAGCTAACGACGAACCAGATGAAGGAAGTAAGATCTCAGATCCACAAAGTGACGAGCGCGGCTCCAGAGATTGATCGAGTCCTGGAGGAAACAAAGAAGAACCCTTTCACTTCAAGGATCACGACTATGAGACTTTCCGATCCCGGAAAACTCAGAATCCCGTTCTACGACGGGACTACGGATCTGAAGGCGCACATGACGGTGTTCAATATCGCAACGAGCCGGACCAAATTCAAGCCCGAAGAAAAAGACGCCGGATTCTGTCTTCTATTCGTGGAACATTTGAAAGGAGCGGCTCTATCATGGTTGTCCCGCCTAGAAAGGGACTCAATCGACGGTTTTGAACAGCTGTGTTCGGCTTTTCTAAAGCATTAATCACTGTTCATAAGCCGCTCGACGTCCGATGCAGATCTCTACTCACTTTCCCAAGGGGCAGAGGAGAGCCTCCGAGAATTCATCGAGAGGTTCAAGATCATCGTCTCAAAGATCGACGGTCTGAGCGATAATGCCACAATAAACGCCCTGAAGAAGTCTCTGTGGTACGCCTCGAGATTTAGGGAGGAGATCACAATCAACCCGCCGGTTACCATTCAAGATGCCCTCCATCGTGCCTAGAACTTTGTGGTTCATGAGGAAGACATGAAGGCCTTGAGCAAAAAGCATCAGCCGTCGAGAACACCAAAAAGCCTGGCTCAACCGTCAAGCGCTCCGACCGAAAGGAAAAGTAGGCGGAGCGGCAGAGACGAAGAAACCAAGGCAGGCGGAGCCCACAACTACCAAATAGACACGAGAACACCGTTCGGAGGCCGCGGCGAAGGACCATGGAACACCTGGACGCGGTTCGGTTACGACTAGAATGCTTACTGCACCTACCATAAGGCCAGTGGACATGTGACCGAGCATTGCAGAACGATCGGGAGAAAACTTGCAGCTAAACTACTAGCCGGAGAGCTCGGGAATAGAATAACCATGGAAAGCTTAGGGACGGCCGAAGAAGAGAACGAAGCCCCAGGTGGACGACTAAACCAGCAACGCCCCGAAACGCCACCGGAGGAAGGCCCCAAACGAGGGAGAAGACCAAATGGAGACGATCCCGACGCAAACCGTCGGAGGATCCATATGATCATTGGAGGATCCCAGTACTGCTGGGACACGGTGGCCTCGATAAAGGTGTTCCTAAGAAGAGGAGACAAGGAGTCGAGCCCACGGACCCCTATCACAAAGGACAGCGACCGGATCGCTTTCAACGACGGAGACGCCAAGGGACTCGAACAACCTCACGACGATCCGTTGGTGGTCGAACTCGAGATCAACGACTTCGATGTATCCTGAGTGCTGATCAACACCGAAAGCTCGGTAGATGTCATCTTCCGCGAAACTCTTCGAAGAATGAATATCGACCTCTCGGAGGTGAAACCTAACCTCAGATCACTCACCGGGTTCTCTGGAGAGGTCACAATGACGGACGGAACCATCCAGCTGCCGGTTCACGCCGGTGGGATTACGAAAGTTGTAAATTTCGTGGTGGCAAATCACCCCACCACTTACAACGTAATCATGGGAACCCCCTGGATCAACTCGATGCGAGCAGTCCCGTCAATGTACCATCTCTGCCTAAAGTTCCCGACCCCAAGCGGGATTAAGACTATCTGGGGAAACCAAAAGGAAGCCCAAGTTTGTTTTCTGGCGGAATACAAACTCCGAAATCCAACAAATCCGAAACGAAAGACAGAAGAAGAGGACACAAAGACAGGAAAAAAGATGAGCAGAGTTGACCAGTTCGAAAGAACGGAGACCCTGCCAAAAGAAGGACAAGAAGAAAAGACGCCCGCCGAGAAGGAGACGTCCGAGGCCGCAAAGCCCGACTTGGAGAATCCCGCAGTCAAAGCCTAAGCGCTTCCAAAAAAAAAAATTAATCAGAACTACGGGTGACTTGATCCCTTCTCACGAAGGGTACGTAGGCAGCTCGCCTAAAAAATGAGTTCAGTTGCCCCTCCCCATAAAAAGGGGGTAGAACGAATCAGAACATCCAGGCTCCCGAAAAAACTTGGAACATTGCCTCTTGGACCACTATCAACATCCTCTTGGGCCAACATCAACTTCGCCTCTTGGGCCACTATTAATATCGCCTCTTGGGCCGATATCAACTTCTCCTCTTGGGCCATAATCAACATCGCCTCTTGGGCCAATATCAACATCGCCTCTTGGGCCAATATTAATATCGCCTCTTGAGCCAATATCAACATCGCCTCTTGGGCCAATATCAATCTCGCCTCTTGGGCCGATATCAATCTCGCCTCTTGAGCCAATATCAATTCACAAAATACGCCAAAAGAAAACTTCGAAGAAAATCCGCCTCGAACAAGACCGTCTGTTGCTGGCAACAACGAGACCTCTTCGTTTTGAGAACCGCCTCTTGGCACACATATCAACTGTCCATTGCTGATCACAACATGATGAATTTAACCATGGTTCTTTCAACATCCCGCAAGGGTAAATATAGCGCGCTATACAAATTTCCGGATGACATCCGAAGGGCGTGACCTGGCATCCCGCGATCCTGGCAGGAAGCGTCTAGACAGTGTTCTTTTAGGTTTATCTTCAGGAGCATCTCGCATAGGCAAATAGTGTGAGGTGTAAACCGCGAAATAAACTCGTAAACCCAGTAAAACGCTTGACATGGAACACTGGTCTTGAACATCTCTGAACACAGTATCAAACCGGTCCTGATAAGAAATTCTAAATGCGTTCAGTCCAGAGAGGAAGTGAAACATACTTAGTTAACTCCTCGACACCAAAACTTTAAACCGAGGAACCCTGGTCAACAGTTTGAGTGTCCGGAAACACACTCCAACTCTACACAAATGCCTCTTGGCAAGCGTCCAACTCAACTCAAACGCCTTTTGGCAAGCAACCAATTCTACACAAACGCCTCTTGGCAAGCGTTCAACTCAAACGCCTCTTGGCAAGCAACCAATTCTACGCAAACGCCTCTTGGCAAGCGTTCAACTCAAACACCTCTTGGCAAGCAACCAACTCAAGGCAAGCGCCTCTTGACGAACAACAAGCAAAGACGAACGCCTCTAGGCAAGCGGATCATGGGCCAGCCGCCCATCTCTTTGGAGTTGAGCCAGCCGCCCGCATCTATGGCAAGGACTGTCCGCCCATTTCATTCAAAGACTGGGCCGGACATCCTTCATTAAACAAGAAGCGCTAAGCGAAAAAAGAAGAAGGCCTTAGAAGTGGGTCAAAACTAATTCATTAATCTCAGAAGCAAAAGCTCATCAGGCCAACAAAAAAGGCCAGACGATACAAAGATTCAAAAAGCAAAAGGCGGAAGACAAAAGAAAAACGAAGAACTAAAACTACAAAGATCAAAGATCCGGGCCAAACCCCTTTGCCACGGCAAGGTCCGAGATCCCGGGAGCGCCCTCATTGGATCCGGCTGGGTCAACGACCCCGATCAATGAGGCCTCCCCTTCAATCAAGCCGGCTTCGGGAACTGGAGCGGCCTCAGGCGAAGCCAACTGAAAGTCAATCCTCCCACGGATCTGGGCAACAATATCGTCAAACTGGCTCTCGTCTTTGTCGAAGTCATCCCTCCATCTGGATAGCTTTGCCTTTTCTTGGTCGAGGCTAGAAGAATCACCATTCTGAAGCAACTCGACCAACTCAAGATTTCCCGTTATCTGGGCCAAGTCCACCTCTCAAGTCCTTGCTTCGGATAACGAGACAAACATTTCCCTCAACTCGTTCAAAAAGACTGGAAGAAGAGGGAGGGGAGATGGCGCCTATATATACAACAAGGAAACCTAGATCCTGATTCAACAAGGATTGGGAATTTTCCTATTTCTAACTCAGCAAAAAGGAAAAAGGAAAAAGAAGAGATTTTTTCCAATTCCTAGCTCAGTTAGGAAAATGAACTTTTTCTAATTCCTTTTTGAACAGGGAAAAGGAAAACTTTCAGTCTCTAGACTTAACAAAAAAAAGAGGAAGGATTTTTCCAATTCTCAAACACGGCTAGAAAAGGAAAATCCTTTCCCCCCAAATCGGCCGCCTGTGATTTTCGGGCCCGAGGAGGAAAAAATCTGCTATGCTCGATTTTTGGCGACCAGCCCTCAAGAATACACACATTTCGGAAGCAAAGGCCTTTAGTCTATCAATCCCGATAAACATTTCGTCAAACGCTCCTCGCCTATGCATACAAAGACCACGAGCTGGGGGGCTAACTGGTGGGGTCAAAATCCCCTCCTCGGAGATTGATGAGAGAAAAGGTCGGAGTAACGAACGGACACCTATGTTCCGGCAGTAAGCCCACGAAATAGGATCGGACACCTATGTCCTCGCAGCAAGCCCACGAAATAGGACCAAACTCCTGCACGGGCCGAGCTCTTGGCATCCGGCCCGGCGGATGAACTAGACTCTGTACAGGCTTCTCAAGACGAATCTAAGCATATTTTCCCGGCCAAAGACGTCCATCAGGCTAGAACGTCGACAGAGACTCAGCTGGACCACACCTTCGCGGGCCGGCCCAAACCGTCTTTCCCGACCATCGGGTCTCGACTCGGGAAACGTCCCGCCATTCATGAGAAGACTTCACGCTGTTTCAGACATCTAAAAACATCGAGGAGTTTACTTAAAGCAAACCGGAATCAAGGCCTTAACCGAGGAAAAACGGACCAAGAGGCCAAAAAGACAAGCTGAGCCAAATCAAGACAAATGGGCCCGATTGGAAGGAAGGAAGGCGGTTCGGCGGCGGCCCATCAAGACTTGTTGGCGGCTGGGAAGGGACTTTTAACAACGTCCCACATTGCTTAGATCAGTCTTTGAGACTCTAGACTCTCTAGTATATAAAGAGACCCTTGTGTTCACTTTTAACACACAAAAAAAAGTGCAAGAGCTTTTGTGATTTAAGATATTAAGCATTCACAGATATTCTTGTACTTGAGATAAATATTCTAATAAAATCTCATTTTTCATATTTTTACAGTTTTGCCATTTAGTTCTTTTAAAGTAGAATTTTCGAGCCCCGCGAATAAATATATTTCGATAGTGTGAGTTTCGGCTCTCACAAAGGATATCCCAAAATTTACCGACAATGTCAGTACTAGTATTCCAGATCCTCCTAACAGTGTGACTAATTTCATCAACTCTCCAGCATCACAGAAACCAGCTGGTTTTTCAATCAATTTAAGTAGTGAAGATGGTGGATCAAACTCACAACATCCGATTGGATCAAAGAAAGCAGAACTCAAAAAAAAAGAAAAAATTGGTGAAGGTAACAATTCATCTGTCAACAGTTTAGTTTCATCAAATGAACAAATTCTTGATGTTTTTAAAGAAATGGAAAGAAATTGCAGCAACTAGAAGCAAGAGTTTGGAGATAGCTCAATTACGCAGGCAAAATCAAGCTAAAATGGCATTAACAAATTTAGACTATGTCATTGATTCTAATACCCGTGAGTTTATTCGATCTGAATAAGAAAGAATCATACAAAAAAGAACTCAAGAACAATAACCTTCAACTCCACCAAACTTGTGTGGATGATATTTTGATGATCTTGTAGGTTTGGAAACAAATTTTCCTGAGTATCAATATTGTTATTGTATTTTAATATGTGTATTATTTATGTGTTTATGTGTTTTTGTTATTTTTTGTATTAAATTTGGTTAATGTAATGAAAAATTATAAAATATTTTTATATTAATTCTTTTAAATTATTTAAACAGTGTTCATAACAATATATACAAAATTTTATTAATTAAACAGTGTTCAAAAAAGTTATACACAAGATTATATTTATAAGCATATATATTTAAATATTTATGAGATATAAATTGACATAGATTAAAGTGATAAAATAAAAAATTAGAAAAATTATTTATATAATATATAATTTGTAAGGATTGTAAGACAATAAAAAAAAATGAAACTTCAAATTGGGGTTGAAATGAAAACAAACTTCAAATATAAAGATGTAGAGCATGGGTTGGAGATGCTCAAGCCACCCAACACAATTTTTTTTTTTTGATTTTTGGAGCGACGTCCAAACTTCAAATAACATTAGATAAGTGTTAGAGTCACAGCTTTGATTATATATCTTTAATCGTGTGTGTCAATAATCTATTTTGCCAACCAGTAACTTTTTGAATCACATTGTCTTTCACGAACTAAACACATAGCTGTCTTATTTCAACTTTATTTCTCTGGTAACCCCAAATACTTTCCACTACTACATTTGGAATATGTAAAATCCATGAATTTCAGTACAAGTATGTTCAAATACCTTTGTACCAAAGGTGATTGATGATTTATCATAATGTATAACCTGTCGAGACGCTTGCACATAGGTGTCAAATATATATTGTAGATGTTGATTATTAAAAAAGTCCGCTCAAATGATAAATAAGAAGCCATCTGCAAAACAGAGATCTGAAATCGTTGAACATCCAACACTTAGTCTGATGGGTTTAATGGCATGGATTCAAGAAGCATGGTCAAGGAGAAAATTAAAGACGTCAGTGCAAAGAATGAATAAATAAGAAGAAAATGAATCACCTTGTCGTAGACCACGAGAGGTATGAAAAGAATCGTAAGGGCTGCCGTTAATTATGACAGAGAATGATAATGAAAAAGCACAGGTCATCATAACCCAACCAATCCATTTTTCTTACTATGCCTTACTAATATCTGTTTATGCAGAAACTTTTTATGCAGAAACTTTTTATGCGGAAACTTTACTAATTACATCCACCCGATACAGTCATATGCCTTACTATATCTGTTTTGACTGCCATGAAAGATGTAGAAACCCATCATTGAACATGAAGCGAGTACATAGCTTCATGAACTCATAGAACGTTTTAAAATTTTTTTCTTCGTGGAATATTTTCCGTCTTATTTATTTTATCTCCTCTCTGTTTGCTTCATCTCTGCTTACTGTAGATCTCTTATCTGCTTACTATCTGATAATATTATACACCTTCGACTCCCTCTACTATTTTGTATGTCTTCGTTTTGTTGTTTTTTTCTTAAATATTCATTACAGTTTTACTAGAATGTTCCCTTCTTCTATTTTGTCTCATCTGCGATTTTTTGTTTTCTATGTTTTGTCATTTTGTTTGTTTTTTTGCTGTTTGGTTTAATTGCTTTTGTTTAAATTGAATTATGTCTAACTTATAATGTATGTATCTTCTACATATGCTGCTTGCTGATTTTACCAATTCCTTAAAATTTCGTGAGTATGAACGGTAGAGTGACACACATAGCTAACAGTTCAGCCCTGGCTCATCTTCTATCAAAGAAACCAACATTCCTCCTGCCTCATTAACAATAATTCTCTTGCACCAGAAACCAACAATGCTTCTCATTCAAATTTCTATTGATGAATTGTTGTTAACTCTAGGAAGAGGAAACATGAAGGAACTAAATCCAAATCGGGAAGAAAATTCTTCATGGTACATTCAGTTTAATTATGTTTTCCATTTTTAATACTTTTATTCATATTTATGAATATTTAGTTTAAGTTTATTTTTTTTTGTAATTCATATGTGCAGGTTTACTTATGAAACACAAACAACTAGATCAGTATTGTTATTGATGTAGACAGATTTATCGGAAGCTATAAAATCTCGATGGTTTAGATAATTTTTGGTAAATATTAAACTCTCTGGTCCATGTGTTTATTGTAAGTTTATGTATGTTCAAATATTATTTGCTTGTTGCAGCAAGAATAGATGTGGAATCCCCCGTACATGACTCTTGTACGAAACTGTTACAACCATATCGCTCAAAGGGTGTTCAAGAACAATATATGTCTGAAAACAAACTGGAGTTAAAGAAAGAGAAATCTTTTATTGATAACCGATGTTAAAATCAGGGATGCATATGTCAGTTATTCAAAGGAGAAGAAGACACATAAAATTGTTGTTAAAAACAAAGGCAATAGGAACAACTGCATATAAGACTGTAAGCGTGCACATAACATAGACTCCAAGTCTCATAATTTAAATATGATTTTCCTTTTCATAAGATTATGAAAGCATAAGAGGACAACTTTTGTGGGATTCCTCTTGTCCTTAGAAGATCGTATTCTTCATCGTCATCAGGCAAGCTACGACCACTTCCTAGAGATGGTGAAGAAGGCGGGTTGTTACTGTAAACTATATTCCTGTCAATTGAATGAACTAAAATAATAAATCTACAGTCTAGGAAAATAAATGTGCAAATAAATCTACCATTATGACAATAAATCTACCAGCAGTACAATATATCTATCCCACAGTTCGAGCGTAAATGTACTGTTGGAAGAAAGGTGCGGCGGATTGATAGTGTCATCTCCAATACATGTATTATAAACGACCTTCCGTAGGATCCCATTTCGTATTCGTCAGGTTATACTAACATTGAAAATGAAATGATGTTCAGAGTCGTTGTCAACTATTTCACTTACTCATATCCCTAATGATAGTCCTCCGTCGTGCGAATTTGTAAAAAGCAGTAGAGATTTTTAACAGCAATGAAGAGAGAAAAGAACTGTTATCTATGCAATCTGGTAGTGAGAAGTTGGGCGGCAAGGAAACCTTACCAGATCTGTACGTACAAAGTCGCTCAGAGTCTTCGCCTATCTGTCGTACTCGCCGCTGCAAGTCTAGAAATTAGGTTAATGATTTCGTACAAAAATGAGAAAGTTTCGTCTTATATATTAGTAAGAATTTTTTTTCTTACTTTTTTCCCTAAGACCATAACATTATAACTATTCGTAGAAGACATGGTAGATTTAATCCCAGCACATGCAATTATACAACGTAATTGTAGATTTACATGGATTGGTATGCCTCGGGTTTGGTAGATTTATGTCAATGCTACATATTGATGATGCAGATATTAGAGTAGACAAAAGGCGACCAAAATGACGCAACAGTGGGTTCTTATGATAGCAAAAGAAAGTTAATACAGAGATACAATCTTACTATAGTTAAGCAACTTAAGACAACATAAAACAGGTTATTATTAGAAAGCAAAGCAAAATACAAAAATTACAGGTTAAGATAGAAGCTGACAATGGCAACTACTATGATGTAAGCAACCATGGCCTTCAGCTCGAAAGTTGATATGAGTCTTCCCTACTTACAAACAAGGTTCTCCAGCCTTGCAATCTTTTCCTTGTTGTGTTCTTGCAAGTTAGCTAGTTTCGCAATCTCTCTGTTGGCTGATTCATAGTCGTTGGCTAGCGTGGCTGAAATCGCATTCACATCATTCCATAAAAATTTCAATGCAACTTTTACGCTTGGGAATTCTTTAAACTTCAGCCTGCCCACGTCTTCGTTTACGGCATCATCCCACCACTTGAACGTATGGACTCCCTTCTCATTGTCGTCCTCACAAACTATGGAATTCATTCCAGGATATGCAGAGGTGTTAGAAGCCTTAAGCTTTGCTGGGGAACCACATTTACACTTTCTGAGAATTCCTTCCAAGTCGATAGGATTGTATCCATCATCTGTGAAGGTACGCCGACTTTCTTCAGATGGTAACAAGTTGGTGGGGGTGCAGTTAAGGAATGCCATATTTCCTGTTAATTCAAAGAAAAAACGTTTTTTGGTCAAGGGTAAATAAATCAACCGTCTTGTTTACACACTTATTAAGCAACAATAAATCTACGATGACTGTGAATGTGACTGTAAAGTCAGTGGAAATTTATGGTTTTTAAGTAAGAGTACAAAAGATCATCTTTTAAATCTACGGAAGGTGAAGCTCCGAAGTTTGGTGTAGAAGAAAAACTTACCAGTTCTTCAGATGCAACTGATGTGCCTCACAATCTCTCCATCGCTCGGTCGTTGGAGGCGGCAGATTTTTATAAAACTAGGTTTACGGCTATTAGCAAACCCGACAGCGCTGTCTCTTATAAATTAGTAATTTTTTTTCTTCTACCAAAACATTTTCATTAACTTTTTTTTACTCACAGGTAGAATTAATGGTTATTGCCGTATAGATAGACGTGATAGATTAATAAACGTGCAGGTAGACTTGAAAGTATCCGTTCGGTAGATTTATTCCTTTTAACTCCATAGTCAGTGCCAGACGCAGGTACGTCTAACATTCACAAAATAAACTCGTACCTCCATAGCAAACTAAACTTAAGTTCTTCATGTTTGCAATTGTTTGGTTTATTACAAGGTTGCAAAATGTAGTCTAAGGCGAAGAACATAAGTTCATACTTTAGAAAGAAAAATGGAAGACTTAGTAGTACTTTAAGAAGATGGCGATACTAGCAACAAAAACAACCGATATTAAGGCACTCTTCATGTGGCCAGCAGAAAGGACTAAACGGTGCTCACGCAAAAGCTTCTCCAGCTTTTCTATCTTTGCCTCCGCCTCATGTTTGAATTCTTACAGCTTTGCAATCTCATTGTCCACCAGTTTAGAGTAGTGGTTAAGCGTTCCTTCAATCTCATGAAGATCATTATGGAGATAGTGACATGTTCTCGCCAGGTTAGGGAACTCAGTAGACTTTAGTCTCTGAACATCTTCCATCACAGCTTCGTCCCACGCCTTCCATAGATGAACTCTGGAAGTTGTATTTCGATAATGGTAAAAGCGTCGGCCATGATAAGTTTCAATGATTGGCCTACCCCCGCATTGGCATCTCTCTGGGATTCCGACCCAAAACGATTCTTCGGAATTAGCCAGCAGAGCTGTTTGGTCAGTTGAATCTGTCCAGTTATTGTTTGCTATTTCCGTCCTCTGTTTGTAAAAACCAAACAAAAAAATGTTGGTTAGATAATCAAAAACTATTATTATCTTGACAAAAAGTTTGTAAAGTCTACTGAAACAAATCTACCTCGTACGACATTATATATATCATCACACACCTTTTCACCTATAAATATACCACCAAAATATACAGTAAATTGTAAATCTACCAGTAATAAGCATGAACAAAAGGTTCCAAACTCTTGTTCTTATCTTGTACACTTACTCATACTTTCATGCAACACCCCGTAAAGTGTTTCGCACAGCTTACTAAATTGCGAAACTTTCAGAGAAAATGAGCAGGTAGTATAAAAACTACGACCACGAAATAATATAAATATAGTAGAAAGAAACTGAAGCAACCCCTACTGCATGTTTAAACCGAGGCGGTGTGGTTAATCTGTACTTGTTAGCCACCGTATAAACGTTTGTAATCAAAGTACTCGTCGGTCGGGAAATCGTTGGGGGCGGAACCAGAAAAGTTAGGTTTACGCTTTTACGCATACCGCAAAGGAAGTCCCTTATATATGTTTAAAAAATTCTATAATTAATGTTGTTATTATTGTCTACAAGTCTACCATCATTTAATCAACGTTGAATAAGTCTACCAGCATTGTAAAAACGGTTCATAAGTCTACCTTATGTTGCAACGGAAATATCATGGAGAATTTCTTTCAGTGGTACATTTATTAGATGGCTTTATCGTTCATTTTTAAGTTGATATCATTGACTTCTTTCTGTATGTATGAGACCATATCAGACTGTATTAATTTGCAACAAACGCAATAAGTTGCAACAACATATAGGAAAAAAGATTGGCGTACATAAGTTGCCACAAACCCAAACAAAAGGATTAAATGTTCAACCAATAGACGATTTAGAAATACTTAGAAAGGATGTATGCACTTGCCACGATCAACAGCGTAGCCAGCAAAACCTTCACCTGAGAGGCAGAAATGA
>OVBB01001991.1:0-12528 GCA_900406415.1 Isatis lusitanica | reverse complement strand
ATATATATATATATATAACATGGGTTATATATGATAATTTTTATAAATATTTACATCAACTAACTAGAATAGATAATTAGTATTTACCATAAATTACAATCATAAAAAATTAATGCAATAATATTCATTCGTAAGAGAGAGAATGAAAACAAATATATCTTCATGTTTTTATAAATAATTGCATAAATAAAATATTAGTCATTGGTCACTCACTATTAAAAAAACTCACCAATAATTTATTTATTTTATATAAATATTTATATATAAATAAATAACCATTGTCTACTCACCAATTATTTAATATAATAATTATATTAATTTGTATGACTATAAATTCAAAAATAATATAATTTAACGATTTGTTCATATAAGTAACT
The DNA here is from genome assembly GCA_900406415.1 of Isatis lusitanica. NCBI lineage: Eukaryota > Viridiplantae > Streptophyta > Magnoliopsida > Brassicales > Brassicaceae > Isatis > Isatis lusitanica. Next base: position 12,151 of record OVBB01001991.1, on the reverse strand, counting down.
AAAATATTTTATTAGTATTTGAAATACATTAAAAACATCAATTTGTTTTTAAATTATAATATTTTTATCAAAAAAATAAAAAAATGGATATCAAAAGAAAGAGAATAAAATATTAATTATTAATTAGGAAAGTTTTGATAATGATAAAATTAATAAAATGTAAAAATAAAAGTTTATATAATTTTGGGTATGAAATTAATAACAATTGTTTAAAAGATTGAAAAAAGGTTTATGCATACGAAAGAATGAGAGAGATGATTTTTTATGAATTACTTTTTTAAACAAAATTTGTCATTCCCTAAGCATTCAGTCCAACGAAACTGCTGAGTCACATTTCGATAATGCCTTGTCAACAATGAATCATCATTACATGTCACTATTATCCAGTTATCTTTGGCAAAAGAAATTAAAACAAATCAGCAAAAATAAATTAGTTAGAGCATTCGCATATAATAGTATGATATATGTAACAAATCAGTAATCCTTTTTTAAAGAACAAAAATTGTTATCAAAAAATTATGCAAAAACCCCCGCCTCATAAATAATATATTACAATTCACTACAATAATAAAACCAAAAAAAAAAACCTAATTCAATCAATAGATAAGAAACACATACATAATAATCAAAAAAATAAAAAGAGAATAAAACATTAACATTAACCATATAATTAAAATAATGAAACCAATTAAAAATAATAATAAGTTTCATAAACATTATATAAATAATTTTCCGTGCTACCGCATAATCAATAATAATGATTTGAGCTGATGTAAAAATGATAAAAATATGAGATATGCCTGTCTACGAAATACCGATAACAGATCTAAAATTAGAAAAAAAAAAATATATATATATATAAAAAGAAGATTAAGCTCACCACAATTACCACATGCATGCACGTGGAATGTGGGTCATATACGCAAATTTAATTTAGAGGGATATTAGAATATAGCATTACCAAACCAAAATTGACTTAATTATATGGCGCTGTTCACGATTGTACGTAATGTGCTGTTAATATTTAAATCGATACATATAACTATAAGATGACAGACATGACAACATTAAAAAAGCGAATACTCAAAATATTAATCACATGAAACAAAACAAAAAAACATGTGATAATACAAAGTCAATGTCGTGCCGAAAGTTGTTGGTCTCGGATCCTAAACTTAAGGTTAAGAATTCAGACACCATTAAGTATGCCTAGGAATGTCAAAATGGGTCAACGTATATTGGTTGACTCAACCCAAGTTAACCCACTAATCCAAATAAACTGTTTATTTTTGATCCAATAGATTAATGAGTTAACAAGTTAATGGGTTAACAAGTCAATCGATTAACAAATCAATGAGTTAATAAGTTAAATGAGTCTAATGGACGGGGTCAACCCATGGACCTTACTGTTTTTTTTTTTATTAAAATCCTATAATTTTTTAATTATAATTAAAAATATGATTTCCAGTTTTCCCGCCTCCGCCAAAAACGTGGAATCCCGGTTTCCCGCCAAAAACGTGGAATCCCGGTTTCCCGCCAAAAACGCAGAATCCCGGTTTCTCGCCAAAAACGCGGAATAGGGTGAGCTGTGTTTTTTTGTTGTTCGTCTTATGTATTGCGTTCGCTAAGATTAATGGTTTTTTTTTTGCGGGTTTTTTTTTCTTATTGTTTTTTTTTTTTTTTTGGTTTAGGTTTATCTTCTTTGCGATGGCCCTCCAAGTTTTATAGATGCTACGTTTTGTTCGTATTGTCTTATGTCTTGCATTCATTAGGATGCATGGTGATTATATGCTGTTTTTTTATCAACCCTTTTTTTTGTTAGGTTTAGGTTTAGCTCTTAAGTAGAGCCATTTTAGTTCGATGGCGATTATTTTTTTGGTGTTTGTATGTGGTTTTATTCTTATTTTCTATTTTTCCGGTTTCTGATGGGTTTGTCTTGTTTGTTTCGTCTATCTTTTTTTTGTGTGTGTACTATATCTATTAGTATATGTAATTGTTTTTTTTTATTATCTTTACCTTTTTTACATTTAATTCAGGTTTGGCCCGTCGGTTATAGATCTTATTGCTGGATTTATGTCACGTTTCGTTTGCACTTCGTATGCATGTATCAGCATAAGGCATACGATTGGTAGGGCTAATTCGACTCTTATGTTTCCTTAANGGCCCGTCGGTTATAGATCTTATTGCTGGATTTATGTCACGTTTCGTTTGCATGTATCAGCATAAGGCATACGATTGGTAGGGCTAATTCGACTCTTATGTTTCCTTAATGGTTAGTGTATTGCATGTTGTAGTCAGTGTAAGTTGTGAATTTATCAACACATCTATTTTTTTTATGAGTGTCGTGTTTCGTGGCACTGTGTTTGACATCTATGTGTCTTTTTTCTTTTTAGATCGTTCTATTTTGTTGGGTATTTATTGTTTCGTTCCTCTGTTTGTTGTTATTTTTTTCTTAAGGTTTGGAATATGTTAAGTTGTGTTCGTGGCACGGAGGATCTAGAGTATGTTTTGGAGATACAAATGAGTTTTCGAGTAATATTTTTGTTGTAGTCAGACAATATAGCAATGTGCGGATGTTCTCCAGTGTTAATAAATACATTTATTTCCTGTCTGATCATGATGTTTTTTTATATTTTTTCCGACTATGTTTTTTACCAATATAAGAGCAACAATACCCAATATAAGAGTAACAATATAGCAATGTATGGATGTTCTCCATTGTTAATAATACATTTCTTTCGTGTCTGATCATGATGTTTTTCTATATCTTTTCCGACTATATTTTTTGTGTTTTGGCAAAAGATCTCGGATATGATTAACTCCATGTTTTGCCAAGAGGTATCAAATCTGTTTATCTGGTGGTTGGACATTTTTTTGTTTTTGCCGTGATATAAGTTTATTAGAGCTTTTGGTTTTTGTTGGTATCTTGCTCTTTTTTTTTCTTGCAGGTATGTTATCGGTCTCAGCCTGTTCAAAATGTGAAACTTATTTTCAAATATATAAAAAAATTTACGAGTAGTATCTTTATTTCTTTTTTGGTTGTATTTTTTTTGTGTCTCGGCAAAATAGGTCGAATTGGATTTTATTTCATGAATTGACAAAAGATGTCGGATCTACTTATCTGTTATTTGTACGTTTTTTTGCCATAATGTGAGTCTATTATAGGTTTAAGTTTTGGCTGATATTTTACTCTTTTTATTCTTTTTGCAGATTTGATATTTTTTGCCGTGGTCTCTTAACGTCGTGGACCATATTTTCGTATATATAAACAAGCATTCGATTAGTATTCTTTTCCGATTGATTCGTAGAACTCAGTTTCTGAATCGATTATGTTTTGTTTTGTTTGTATTTTGTGAACAGTGTGGGAACCAAAATTCACACAATCGATTTCGTAAAGTAAATTGGAGGATTCCGAGATTTCTGGGAAGAACTCGAGAAAAGAGATCGTAAAATAAACTGTATTGACTTGTTGTCGAATAAGCTTTCCGTACAATACTTGTAAGCAAAAGTTCTAGACTAAAGTCTAAGCCGTAAAGTACGAAAAGTTGGGATGATTTGAAATTGAGTACAAAGATTTCTATTTAAATACTAAGTAGTCTAGGGTCTCGAGAGCTCGTCTTAGCGATGTGTGACGTTGCGAAGTCCTTCTCCAGCCGCCAACTTTGACCTAATGCGACGCGGTCCGCGAGCTTGTCTCTTCCANATACTAAGTAGTCTAGGGTCTCGAGAGCTCGTCTTAGCGATGTGGGACGTTGCGAAGTCCTTCTCCAGCCGCCAACTTTGACCTAATGCGACGCGGTCCGCGAGCTTGTCTCTTCCAATCCGGCCTGTTTGCGTATTTTGGCCCAACTTGTCTTTATGCATTTGGTTCTATCCTTCGGTTTAATCAGGGCTTGTTGTCTTGATTTTGGTTTTATACATAGAACCTTAATGTTTTCGTATATCTTGAATAACACGAAGTTCTATGTAAAACGACACGATGTTTTAGGGAAATGGCACAATGTTTCGGAAGGAACCCGCGAAGACAAAAAGACTTAGTTTTTATTTTGGATGTTTCGTACGAAAATTATTTTCCGCTCGGAGTTTTTGCAATCCTTCTCGGAAAATATGAAGTCGTATACCAATGATCGGAAGAGAGTTATGAAGTCAGCTCGGGAATGTTGATTAACTGTTTCTGAAGTTAGGATCAGGCTAATCCAAGATCAACATTCCAGCGCAGCCAAAGTCTTAGCTTCGAGAATACGCAAAGATTTGAATTGTACGAGACTCGTAGAAAGTCAGTTCGGCAGATTTTGGGATGATGGTGCTGAGCTGGATGACATGGATTCAGCTCGGCCCGCTTTTGACTTGAATGTGCCGAGCTGAATGCCATGAATTCAGCTCAGCACACCTTGGCCTTGAAGGTGCCAAGCTGAATGACGTGAATTCAGCTCGGCACGTTTTGTTTCGTGCTGCCGAGCTGAATGCCATGAGTTCAGCTCGACACAATGTTGGGACAGTTCAGTTTTTGTTTACGGAAAGATCGTTTTCTCATATAAGTTGATTCAGACAATTTTACATACATTTTCAACTCAGCAATGCATGATCCAACTCGCGACCGCCTAGCTGAGTTCAGGTCGGCACGTAGGGGAATGAGTCAGGTTGGCACCTTTTGGGAAAGCCCAGGTCGGCACTTCTTTGGACGGTCCAGGTCGGCATCCTGGAAGTTTGGCTAGTTTCTGCAAAGATCAGCTCGACCAGTTTCCACAAAGATCAACTTGGCCGCGCTGGTTTTTCTTTGCGAACTTATGGTTTATACAGATACGAGAATTGACTTGGAAGTCCGTGTCTTCCGATCTTTGGACTCTCTTTGATATTTAAGCATTTCTAGCTGTTAATCTCGAGAGTGCGGGTTTTGACCCCAACAAACAGTTTAAGATTATGTTCTCTTTGGAATTTTTTTCGTATCTTGTGTTATTATCGTCTGCAGACTATTTTCTTTGAAAGACATGATGGCCAATCTGGTTCCTGTTGAGACATCTTTCTATATTGACAAAAAATAATGCAATCGGTTTCTATTGTGTCGGGCATGGTTATATATAGCGAGAAGATTGATATGTGGTGTGAGGTGTTTTAGTTGGATAATATATGTTATCTTATATCTATGATATGCTCAAATTTACCCTTTGAGCTGCTCTCTCAGATTAAGAGATCAGGATTCTGCTATGTTCTAGAACTCGAAACACAATGATAAAGTGAACCAGCTGTCGCTGCGAAAACTATCTATGTCTAAAACCTAGAAAGCCAAATTTTTTTGCGAGTTCTAAAATATAAATATGCAATAATCTCAGGTTCGATAAGTTCACAAAATCCCTAAATCAAATTTCTTTGCAGATATGTATTTTGCTCATCTAAGCTTCTTTATAGATAATTAACCAACTTTCGTTGCGAGAATCACCTGATGATCAATAATTTAACTCGTCAGTTCAGATCAAGCATTAATCACAACCTAGATGAAGAACTAGTGTTCCAGAATTCTTAACTAACCAATCAACTTAACAATCCATGAAATCCCTAATGAGAAACTCTAAACCTAACTAGCAAATTACTCAGACATGGTGATTGAAACAATAAACATGTTTGAATAAGATTGCATAAAAGAAATAAGAATAGAGATTAATGAAGTTATGAATCTTCTCCGAAGGAGTCTGAATTCTTCTCTCCAAAACTCTAGCTTAGAATAATAGATTCGTCACAACAATGACCTTAAATACCCATAAAAATAGTCTAAAAATATGGAAAATACGTTTGGCACACTAATTGTAAATATTAGAAGCTTCAGGGATCTGTTTGCAACTCTGCAAAGCCTGGAAAACGCGTATTGAAATTGCCGTCAGGAATTGGTGTCGACCGACACCAGGTGTGGTGTCGATCGGCACCATCTCGAAAATTTGGTTCCAAATTGCATTCTTCAGCACAACTTCCTACTTAACTCCAGAATGATCCATAATCTCTAAATAAGCTCTAAACGTACCTAAACCTGCAAATGACTCTAAAAGATTCAAAAAAACACTAAAGAGACTATATATACAACCTATATCATGCCTAAAAACACTAAAAACCATGATATATCAACTCCCCCAGACTTAACTTTTGCTTGTCCTCAAGCAAAACAGAAGACTACACCTGTAAAAGAGGTTTGAAAACATAGGAACTCACTTATCCTTTAGAGCACTGAATCAACATAATCTAGGTCCCGTTGAAAGAGGTTTTAAAAACATAACCCCGAGTATAATACATTGGATAAGACATTGCAACAAATGTAGGTCCCATCACCAACTCAAGTAACCAAGTGTCATACTCCTCTCCGTTCTAGCTTTCAAATTATCTTTTGTCTTCCCTTGGACATTTAGAACGATGTTCATAATGTTGTCGAAAAAATTCTTCTCAATGTGCATGACATCTAGATTATGGCGCATTATATGGTTCTTCCAATATGGTAAATCCCAAAAAATACTCTTCTTATGCCAATTATTGAACTCACCACAACCTTACACCGGATAATGCCAATTACCACCACGCAAAGATGGATTTGTCTTCTTAGCCCCAAAATCTCTTAACTGAACCAGTATATCACTCCCACTTAACTGAGGAGGTGGACCTTCTAAAACTTTTGTGTTCTTCTTACGAATGATCAAGTGGTAAAAATCGTAGATGGCAATCAAACCAAGAAGTCTTTCTTCCGTGCTTCAGTTGGAACGCATCAGTGTTATCTTGACAATATGGACATGCTAGCCTTCCATGCGTCGACCATCCGGATAGCATACAATATGCTGGGAAGTCACTTATGGTCCACATAAGTACAGCACGCATCATAAAATTATGTTGCACGGAAACATCGAACACTTCAACACCATATCTCCACAACATCTTCAACTCATAAATTAATGGCTGCAAGAAAACATCTAGAGATCTCTTCGGAAGCTCTGGACCAGGGAAGAGGACTGAGAGAAATAAGAACTCTCGCTTCATGCACAAAGATGGCGGTAAATTGTAAGGTGTCACAATCACTGGACATAACGAATATTGTTTCCATGTTTTCCAAAATGGTTGAATCCATCCGTGGATAACCCGAGGTATACGTTCCTTTCCTCCTCTTTAAAATCTGGATACTTGCTTTGAAAATGTTTCCAGACTTCTGTATTTGAGGGATGTGCAATGTCTCCATTAAATATATTTTCTGCATGCCATCTTATAGGTCCTGCCGTCCGCTCAGATTGATATAACCTCTTCAACCTCTCTGTTATCGGCAAATACCACATCCTTTTATATGGAACATGTACTCTTCCACTTGTTTCTTGATACCGAGGTTTGTGACAAAAGCGACACTTCAAGCGATTTTCATCATTTCTCCAATAGATCATACAATTGTCAACACACACGTCTATCATCTGATACGGCAATCCAAGACCAGCTACAAGTTTCTGAACCCCGTAGTATGAAGCCAGTGAGATATTATCTTCAGGTAAAATATCTCTCACAAAATCAGCTATTGCATCCACACAATCTTCCGCCAAATTGAAATCTGTCTTTATAGCCATCAACCTGGTTGCAGCTGATAGAGGTGATATTCCATCTCTACATCCTTTGTATAAAGGTTTCTTAGATGCATTAAGCATATCAAAAAATCTTCTAGCTTCTAAATTGAGTTCTTCTATTCTATCACCATCTTCGACATACGATGCTATATTTTCACGAAACATATCATTCACTATCTGAACAGTACCTACGCTTACATCTACTTCCGGTGTTGGTTCCTCTAACCTATCTGAAATACTATTTACCCTATTTGAAGTGCTACCATAATATTGCACCATTAAATCAGTTTCTCCATGTGAATAACAAATTTTGTAACNTTCCGGTGTTGGTTCCTCTAACCTATCTGAAATACTATTTACCCTATTTGAAATGCTACCATAATATTGCACCATTAAATCAGTTTCTCCATGTGAATAACAAATTTTGTAATCAGGCATAAATCCGTTTCTAAATAAATGATTACATACTTCCCTAACAAGTATTAATCTATAATTTCGACATTTACTACAAGGACAATACATTTTACCGTATTATAATGTCATGCTATTGTTTGATGCAAACGTCATGAGCTCCTCAACACCTTGTTTGAATTCAACCGTCAGTTGACCCGTCGCTGGATCTTCCCGAGGTTTATCCATCCATGATCGAAAATAATTATAAGGATTTGAAGAACACATTTTGTTTNNNNGGGGGGGGGGGGGGGGGGGGGGGTTGAGCTATTTATAATAGATTTGTAAGGAATTTCCGACAAATTTCCGACAGATTCCCGACCATAATTGAAATTTCAAACGGCTCTAAAACAGCTATATTAACGGATATATTTCATCGGCTTTGTGTCGGAAATTCGATGCACTTTCTATTCTCCGATGAATTCCCGACGAAAACAAAACAAAAAAACTGATATATTTTTTCCGTCGTAAATTCGTCGAGCAAATCTGAGATTTTCCCAAAGAATTCCCGACGGATAGTAAAATTGCTAAAAACAATACAACGACTAATTTAATGTATATATTAACGGATACATATTCTCGGTTTTCCTCAGGAATTCGTCGCCAGTTCCCGACAAACATATTTCCTCATGAATTCGATAATTACCGACGGATATAAAATAACTATTGATTCTCTTTTTTCGTCGGTAATGCGTTGGGAATTCTCAACCGTTTTCCGACGACCGTTGTTTTGTTGGAAAATACCAACGGATTTCTGACGAATTTTCGTGTTCTTGGGATTCCGTCGGGAATCAGTCTGGATATTCCGACGACCTTTGTCACCGTCGGAAAAGTCGTAGGAAACAATGATGTTTTCTTGTAGTGCTATATATACAACCTATATCATGGCTAAAAACACTTAAAACCATGATATATTAATCTATCACATGCAATATTTTAGTTTTCTAGATATAAGCAATGGTAAAACCAGTTTTGTATTATATTCATTGTAAGAGAAGTGTCGTTATGAGACAAGTACATAATGATAGCAAAATGTATCTCATCTAAATAGGCGCTTAGTAAAGCGATTATATAGCTTGAACTAAATGTCTTACATTAATATCATTGTGTATACACATAAATTCAAAACAAAAATTAGAGAGAGCAGTTATTTGTGACGTCTGAGTTATGTTGTGTAAATTCAAAAAAAAAAGTAACACTCCGAAGAAGCATAAATTGTGCAAACAAGAGGCAAACCGTTGCTATAATAATCCAAAGTGAATATATTGTGACATTGTTCCAGTCACAATCACATCCACATACTTGGTGTTTGGCCAGAGCCTGGTGATGATCCCTTGCCAAGAGGCCTTCCTGCATTCAGATTCGACGAAATCTGCAAGTTATGGGTCCGGTTTAAGAATCTCCCCGACCGCCTCACGAATCGATACATCGGTTATCTCGGAATTTAGGGTACCGGTTCTAATATCACAGGCTAGCTCAGGCCAATGTTTCTCAAGAAATTTAATGGCTCTGATGAAACCAGAGGCGAAAACAGCGCCAACACGAAACACCTCCTTGTGTTGGCATAAACCGCAGAGCATCTGAGAGTACATGCTCTAGTAAGAGTAAGGACAAAGGATGGTTTGGTTACGGCTTGTGTAGTTGGTGTAAGGGTCAAAGGGTCTGTTTTTGAAGTGAGAGGATTTGTAGTAACTGGTTAAGACAGGACGAGCAGGGAGACCACCTGGTGTCTTCGACTCGGATTTGATGAACAGAAAATACATTCCTTTGCCTTTGCAAGACCAGGAACAAACTTGTTCATCACAGGCATCAAGAGACTATAGAGAAGTGATCTTCTATCAAGCTCCTCTTCGATTGTTGGCATCAGCTTCCTCTCTCCACCGATGTTCCGAAACTGTTTGACACCATTAACATAAATACACTTTAGGCTCCAAAATTAGAATTTTTTCTTTAATTGACCCACTTAACTATATATTTCAATGATTTAAAAGGTGGAGAATCTGTTATTTTCTTTTGTAATAAAGGTTTTAACAGTGAACGGATGATAAAGTAAAAACCTTTTTTGAGTATCCCATTAAAACGCAGAGTATCCCGGTTTTTTTTGTGAGTTTAGAGGATGTAGTCTATATGCTAGCTTATTTAAACTTACGGTTTTATTAAATATTTATATTTTTATATATAAGTCCGAATATTCTAAAATATCTCAGCTAAAACATCCAATAAGCTAGCATTAGAACATGCATCGATAAAATATTTAAACTTTAATGAATAATAAAAACTGACCAAATAAATAATCGTTTATTTTGATAATGATAGCAAAAATGCTGAATTATCTTATGGAATTAATCCCAGTGCAATACAAACATCTTCGAACGTATCATAAACAACACCATCGATGGTTATAATATTTTTGAAACTTTTTGGTCCTCGTACAACAGTAAACGCCTGAGATAGTATGATTTTCCGGTTCGTGGTGAGAAGCTCGGAATTCTGAAATTTTTTTTTTTTGCCTTTTTTCCCATGGTTGACATGACCTTATTCCTTGGTGTCATGTCCACTTTGTTGGAAATTCAGGGTAGAAAAGTTCACGAGCTTCCGGGTATAAGCCATTGCATTCCATTCAAACAGAGAAAATCCAAACACAATGAACGTTTATGTTATCAAAATATGCGAAAACACCGATATTTTAGACATTCCTCCAATAGAGAGTGATGAAGGAGTTCAATTCCAACTCTAAAATTTTGAGATCTCGTGCATTAGTAATTGCGAATCTGATACATTCTTTGGTTTTTCAGACACATCGGGTTTTATGGTTGCTATGGAGGATTTGAGAATGGTAGATGAAGAAAGAGAGGTATCAAGGAAGAAGATACACAGCTTGACTTTCACGTTGTAGGATGACAAGTAAGTAGTTCCTCTGTATTGATCTTGCTCTCTCCGGATAAGATTAGTATTCAAATAGTTATGTTTTCGAATCTTGGACAATGTTTGATAGGGGTTGCTGTTAAGATGTTCGACTTTAGAACAGTTAGCCGTGGATATCAGTTACAAGATTTGTAATGTTCCTGATATGGCCGTGTTATGTTCCTTAACATGCTGGTCGTCAAAAACGATAATGGTTAGTATTAGAACAATTCATAACACCTTATACAATGTCACTAGATATTTTTTACGATCTCTATTGTATGGATTTGTTTGTTAGGTGGTATATATCTTAAAAGCAGGGGCTGCATTTCAAGAGTAGATTTGCACTTAGGCATGGGCACAAGTACTCGCTACTCGCAATTACTCGCGACTCGCCCCGTTCAAGCTTGCGGTAACAAGTACTCGTTCTACAAGGCAGGTAGCAAAGCGAATTTTTTTTACTATTTGCAAGTATGGGGAGTGTATAAAGTAATGTTTTCTTTTCCGATACTTGTCCCGTTCAAGCTTGCCTCGCCCTTTTCCCGATTCTATTTTTAAGAATTTATGTTATTTTGGATGTTTTGAAACTTGGATAATTTTTATGCTGAGATTTTAAGTATTTACGTTATTTTGTTTGAGTACTTGTTTAATAAATTAACAAGTCGCAAGTCAAGGCTTAATAAATTAGTAAGTCGCAAGGCGAAGCTTAATAAATTAGCAATTCGCAAGGCAAGACTTAATAAATTAGCAAGTCGCAAGGCAAGGCAAGTAGCTTGCGAGTCGACAACTTTTGGCAAGTACTCGTGACTGCAAGTACTCGTAAGTAGCAAGGCAAGTAACAAGGTGACTTTTTTAAAAACTGAACAAGGCAAGGTGGATTGTAAGTATACCGAAATGTCTGGGTACCCGCCTTGCGCCCAGGATGCACTGCATCCTGATTTTCCAGAGGCGGTTGCATTTGCCAAGAGGTAACGATGTTATTGTCGAGACTCTGTTAAATAATTCGCATATATGCGTAGTTGTTTGATTTGAAATTTTGCTTCTCAGGTTTTGGACCAATCATGAACCACAATTTCTTTTTGTTCATGATGAATCATCATCGAGCACGTCGTAGTGGACATTCATCGAGTCAATGAGTTTTGAAATGGGTAAAACTTTCTGAATATTATGTTTTATTTGTTGTTGAGTTCGGTATATAGTAGTGAACTTTTTTCCCTTGT
>OVBB01001989.1:0-12541 GCA_900406415.1 Isatis lusitanica | reverse complement strand
TCGCAGATCCGAAAGGATTCGTCACGAGCCCGAGAGATATGGATTTCTCGTTACCAATTGCAATGAGATCTTTTTATCATTGATAGTGACAAACCTGCGACTTTCGAAGAAGCAATGATGTGCTCTGACTCCGAAAAGTGGCTTAAGGCTGCTGAATCCAAAATGGGATCCATGTCACGGAACCAAGTATGGACTTTGGGTGATTTACCGTATGGTGTAAAAGCTATTGAGTGTAAATGGTTCTTTAAGAAGAAGAGCGATATGGATGGAAATGTTAAGATTTACAAAGCTAGGTTGGGGGAAAAAGGTTTCAAACAAGTTCATGGTGTTGACTATGAGGAAGCTTATTCCCCAATCACTATGCTTAAATCTATTTGGATTCTCCTAGCAACAGCCGCTCATCATGATTATGAGATTTGGCAAATGGACGTAAAAACAGCTTTCCTTAACGGAATTCTGGAAGAGGATGTGTACATGACACAACCTCCAGGTTTCATTGATTCTAATGCTGCTGGGAAAGTATGGAAACTTCATAAACCCATTTATGGATTGGAGAAAGCATCTCTGAGTTGGAATCTTTGTTTTGATGAAGCAGTTAAGAGGTTTAACTTAATCAGGAACGAAGAGGAGCCATGCGTTTACAAGAAGACTAGTGGGAGCGCATTTGCCTTTCTCGTATTGTATGTAGATGACATACTCCTCATCGGAGACGATATTCCGTTACTTCAGTCTGTAAAGGATTGGCTTGGAAGTTGTTTCTCGATGAAAGATATGGGAGAAGCCGCCTATATTCTTGGAATAAGTATTTATAGAGATAGATCAAGGAAGCTAATTGGATTATGTCAGGACACTTATATTGATAAGGTCCTACACAGGTTCAATATGCATAATTCCAAGAAGGGTTTACTTCCGATGTCTCATGGCATTACTCTCAGCAAGATGCAGTGTCCTTCGACACCTGCTGAGCGAGAGCGCATGAGTAGGATTCTGTTTGCTTTTGCGATAGGATCCATCATGTATTCCATGCTCTGTACTCGTCCAGATGTTGCTTGTGCTTTAAGCATGACGAGTCGATACCAATCTGATCTCGGTGAGAGTCACTGGACTGTCGTCAAGGCAATCTTGAAGTATTTGAGAAATACTAAGGATAAGTTCTTAGTGTACGGAGGAAGTGATGAGCTTGTAGTGAGTGGCTATATGTACGCTATTTTTCAGACCGATAAAGACGATTTCCGATCACAATCTGGTTACGTCTTCTGTCTAAATGGAGGTGCAGTCAGTTGGAAGAGTTCCAAGCAGACCACCGTGGCGGACTCCACGACCGAGGCTGAATACATCACTGCTTCTTGAGCGGTGAAGGAGGCTGTTTGGATTAGGAAATTTATTATTGAGCTTGGTGTGATTCCTAGTATTTCTGAGCCTGTGGCTTGGTTTTGTGACAACAATGGAGCCATAGCTCAGGCGAAGGAGTCCAGATCACACCAGAAATCCAAACACATAGAGAGGAGATATCATCTGACTCGTGATATCATTGATAGAGGAGATGTAAAGATCAGCAGAGTTCTGGCAGACGAGAATGTCGCTGATCCTCTGACTAAGCCACTCCCACGGCCTAAGCATGAGAGTCATGCTTCTGCTATAGGCATTAGATTTCTTAAGTAGTAATCTTGTTTTCAGTGGGAGTTATCTTATTTATGTTTTGATGTTCATGTTAACATACAATTGGTTATGTTTTATTTATCAAAATTGTTTCAATCTTATTTAGTTATTTTATTAAATAATAGTCCAAAAGTAATTTATGGCATTATTATAGATCATTAAATAAGTGATTTGATCATGAAACTCTATAAGTGATAGATGACATAAATTATCTGTGTCTATAGTCGAGGTTATTAAATTTGGACATTAATAACCGCGAGAGACTAGTATGTGAGGTGACTGATGACTAAGTTTCATGGAATCATTAATAAGAGTATTAAAGTCAATCACATAGATATGTGTTAGAGAACACATGACCGGACCTGACCCGCAAATGAGAACTCTACAATATTGTTGTATGAGTGTCATAAGAGTTTCTCATTACGGGTATAGAGTAAAGTTCTTAGACCTGAGTTCATCATGATTTCTTACACATGAATTAGTTTGTTTTGACTTTGTCAAACGTCAGCTGCAACTGGTGACTATAAAGACATTGATTGGAAATATTATGAAGTGTGTAGGGAACAGGGATGGAACAAGATGGAATTTGTCCCTCCCATATAACGGGAGATAAATATGTATGGGCCTATCGAAGATTTGATACTGAAAATGCGTGGCCGCACTCAAACGAGTTGAATGTCAATCGTTTGTTTCAATCAGTATAAATTCGGATTTTGATAAACATGGTCTGGTTGATTAAGGATTACACGAGTTCTTGCCTTATGCCAGGCCGAGATATTGCGACAAAGATATTATGGGAATATATGATTCCAGTACAAGTGGGAGACTGAAGGGAATGTCCTGAAATCATACTTGTATTTGCTCTAGCATAAACGTGACGTCGAGATAAGATAGTCATATAATATTGGACGGTTATAATGTTTTGCTAGAATCCGCTTGTAACTTATGAGTTAGGAACTTATTACCATTATCATATGATCCTATAGGGTCACACACCTAAGCAAACTGGATAAACAACATTGGGATTGATCATTAGAATAATGATCGGGTTAATGTATATAAGATATACATTACTATAGCGTTTCTGTGAGGGTGTCGATCGACACTCATATTGGTGTCGGTCGACACCACATTGGGCCAAAAATGTGTTCTTGGCCCATGACTTAATTAACTCTAATTCGGTCCATAGGTTGATTAGGTCTTTCTCTTAGGTCGTTATATATGTGATATAGCACGACTTTTAGGCCGTCAAATGCAGAGCATCCTTAGGTGAATTGTTCGCGAAAGGCACTAGCATCTGTCGTCCAGTTTCGCGTGCGTGTGGACTTCTATAGAGGTGCAGCACTTGAGGCGCTTCTGATCTCATTTACCTAATCATCTTCGTTAATCTCCAGGTTTTTCGAGATATCTTTTAGATTCAATTGACACTAGATCCTAGGCATAGAATTTGTTCTAAGGCTGTTCAATATGATTAAAACGTTAACAAATTCCTTCATTTTGGTCTCCGAGATTTAACCAATTGTTTCGACTCTTGAGTCTCCAGTATTCATCTTCATCATAATATGCTGTATCAAGTTCAGATTTGAGCTGACTGATTTCTGAAGCACTGAAAGGGTACCTTGTATGAGCCTTATCAATCTGAGATATCAGTGGTCGAATCTTGGTAGTAGAATTAGTTGGTGATGAACATTTCCATTCAGAAATGTAGTGACGAACTCTTTGAATATGCCGACTGATAGGAATATCAGTACCATTCCCCTCAACATTCCATTCCTCTTGAATAGTCTCACAAAACTCTGAATTTGTACACCAGCGATTATCAAACCGAAACTGTCTTTTCGTTTATCTGAGACCTGTTGAATCTTGATAACAACCAGTCTGTGATCTGATTTCAAAAGTTCAAGGTACTGGACCATAGAAACCGGAAACATTGCTGACCATTCATCATTAGTGAAAACTCTGTCAATCCAACTCTCAATAGCATAGGTTCGTCTCTTGCCTGTCATATTATTGCCGCAGAACGGAAGATCATGTAAGCCACATCTATTAACCATATTCTGGAAATTTATCAGACTCCAGGGTTTTCTTGGCCGTCCCCTCGTTTTTCAGACATCCTCAATATTTCGTTAAAGTCCCCGCATAGTAACCATGGACCTTTACGAGTTATTGAAAGTTGTTCAATCCGAGACCATAAGATATGCCTCAGTTTACGAATTGGGTGTCCATAAACGAAGGAGAAATAGAAAAACTGATCTTTATTAATGATTTTACAATCGATCATCCTTCCATCTGAAGAAATTGAACTTGAACTGAATTTTTCCAAAGTAAAGCTAAACCACCACTACTACCCTGAGGAGAGACACAATGAACAGAATCATACCCTAATCTTGAAGCCACATCTTGCACTACCGCATCTGGATTCTTGGTCTCTATGAGAAAGAGTATGTCCGGGAAATAAAAAGCCTTAATCCCTTTTAGGCGTCGAATTACCGTGAACTCTTTCCAGCCACTACAGTTCTTAAGTATTTTAGTTCAGTAATTAAAAATTAAATTTCCAAAATCATTGTTTTAATATTTTTTTCAGGCTTTATCATTGTTAAGTAATTTAACGTTTATCATTTTATTACCATTTTTATATCTTTACATATTAATATTTTTATATAGTATAAAAAAACTGTTTACTGTTTCAACCGATTATGTGTAAGATAGGTCTTCTAAACAATGGTGGCCTTTCAAACTTTATTTTCTGAGATAGTTTATCTTAAAATATGATTTATTATATAAATGACAACAATTCATTTAAATATATACAATAAGTTCAAGAAAAAAAATAATTGTGGATTTTTGCATTATTGCTTTCTAATAATTTGAAGCCTTTAATTATCACACTAAATCTACTATATGAAAGCTTTTGGGTTCTCTCCTCGCTTGCCAACTAAGCTCTCCACAGACCGCCAATAGAAATTAAGAAGACAATTAAAAACCCTCTGCTTTCGTCTCCCTCTTCTCTTCCTTCTCCCACGAACCCCTCTCTAACCCTCCTCAAATTTTAATTCTCCTGTGTTATCTACCCAGCTCTCCTGAAAATTCACAGGCTTTCGGTTCGTACTAAAGGCGTGGAATTCTGTCTATCAGTATGATTGTTATGTTGGTTGGAGCCGGGGATAGGATTTATGCGATGGATCCGAGTATGGATTGTTTTAAGAGAAATACCCTCAAATAGCATATTTTTAGGTTTTAGTGACGAAAAAAGCACATCAAAGGAAAAATGTCAATAATAGCACACTTTGGCTCCGATTGGTGACCACTTAATGAACAATAGGAATTGAAAAAAAAAAATTTCATTTAAGGAATTGAATATTAAAAAAAAAAGGAATGGAAGAATATATTTTTCATAAATTTCTTTGTTTGTTCCTCATCAAATTTGTGGAGGAATATATTTCTTCACAAATTCCTTTGTTTAGAGGAAAAAATGAGAAATAAAGTGGGATTCATATGTTTTAAATTTGACCAAATTTTCATCCTAATTGGTGTCAAATTTGAGGAATAGACAATTCCTCATCTTTTTATTCCTAAAAACTGGTCACCAATTAAAGCCTTTGATCATTTTTTATGTATTACACTAATGAGTTTGGGTTCACAAATCATTAATTAAGGTTTAAAGTTTAGGGTTTGGGTTTGGGGTTACAGAATTGAGAAAAAATAAATGATAAATAAATGTATAATAGTCTTTTTCTTCTTCAATAAATGTTATTTTGTCATTTTTATCATAATGTGCTATTTTCGTCACAAAACTTAAAAATGTGCTATTTTAGAGAATTGCCCTTGTTTTAATCACAACTCCTCCTTCGTCTTTCCCGACTATGAAGGCCACACCCTTCCGATAGAAGTTCGAGATAAGAATAAATCAGTTCAAGGAAAAGTAACTATTCCTCTGGCTCCATTATATAGTAAATGCAATGCATCAACTTAGATTTTAAACCGCTGTGACAGCATGCCAGATTTGTACCCAAATTCACTGTCTGTTGTTCCAATTATTTGATCTAATTTCATTCCATAGACATAATTCACATGATTCGTTTACCCATTTTCCTCCTTCCTTGAGGTCATACACTCCACGCTAGGCTCAAACAGTTCATACGCATGTTTCTTTGCAAATCAGCTGCTTATCCAAATTTACAATTTTCATGCATCTACAATGTAACGAGATTATGTTCATTTGTAGTATCTTCTAACGAGTTGCACAATGTTTGTATTGGAGTAAACTCGACTTTGGTTAAGTCTAAATTGGTTTCCTTTTGCTGATTTAGCTTTGATCAAATGTATAAAGTCGGTTTACTTGGTTTACTGCTTTACACACTGATCTTTAATAAGAAATATTCTCCTCTCTCATCCAACAAACTTTTTCTTACTCTCTGCAACGTAATATGGTATCAGAGCTGTATACGTCGCTTTCTCTGTGATTTTCTTTCCGTTGTTGACCTCGATCTTCGCTTTTCCCGACGATCGACCTCGATCTTCGCTCTTTCCGACGATTGATTCTCTGTCACGATGGTCTCTGTCAAGAAAATTCCTCGACGATCTGCTCGTACTCGGTTTAACACTCACTCAGCTCAGAACTCGACTCAGTCTCCTATCATTACCGATCATGATCCGCCTTCTCCTCCCGCTGGCTCTTCTCATCACGGCGCTCCTCGATATGGTTTCTCGACTGATTCTCTCGACCTGAGTCAATCACCTCTCTATATGCATCACGCTGATCATCCTGGTTTGCAACTTATCTCTCTCTCTGTTTAGATAGTTCAAACTATGATGACTGGCATGCCGCTATGAAGATTGCTTTGGATGCGAAAAACAAAATCGGTTTTGTCGATGGTTCTGTTCTCAAACCCCTCCCCACTAACCCTCTTTTCGCCTCTGGTCTCGTTGTAACAGTATGGTGAAATCTTGGCTGTTAAACTCTGTATCCTCTCAGATCTATCGTAGCATCTTACGTCTCAACGATGCCACGGATATCTGGAGAGATCTTCATGAGCGTTTTCATATGACGAATCTCCCTCGCACTTTCAACCTGACGCAAGAGATTCAGGATCTTCGTCAAGGCTCGTTGTCTCTAGGCGACTACTATACGACCTTGAAGACTCTATGGGATACTTTTGAAACCGCTGATGAACCTGATAAGATCTGTGTGTGTGGTCATGCTGAACATTTACGAATGAAAGCAGAACGTGCTAAGATTGTTAAGTTTTTGGCAGGACTTAATGATTCTTATGCTATCATTCGACGCCAGATCATCATGAAGAAGGCCCTCTCTTCTTTGTCTGAAGTTTATCACATCCTCCACCAATATGATAGTCAGAGAAGCTTCTCTACTATTCCCTCTGCTCCTTCCGCATTTCAGGTCTCAGATTCTCAGACCACTAATCTTGACTAGACGATTTGCTACGTTCAGACTGGATAATCTAAGGGTCGTCCAACTTGCTCCTTTTGCAAACGAGTTGGTCACGTTGCAGAACGTTGTTACAAGAAAAACGGTTTCCCTCCTGGCTTTGTCTCCAAGTTCAAGAGTCAAGACACTCCCGCGCCTTCTCCTAAGGTTGCTGCTCAGGTTGCTTTGTCCTCTGACTCTGGTTCCGCTCACAAGCCCCTCAGCGTTGAAAACATGATTGGGAATCTCAGTAAGGACCAGATACAACAGTTTATTGCCCTCTTCAGTTCTCAACTCCCAACTGGTTCTCCTGAGGCAATAGCTTCTACGTCTGGTATCTACTTCTCTCCTTCTACATATGCTTTTATTGGCATTTTGATGGTTGCTCAACACACTCTATCTAACCAGACTTGGGTTATAGACTCTGGTGCAACTCATCACGTCGCTCATGATAAGTCCATTTTCAGCTCTTTGGACACCTCTATCATGAGTAACGTGAATCTTCCCACTGGTTCCATTGTTAAAATCAGTGAAGTAGGCACGATTCATCTCAACACTAACATTATCCTCCAGAAGGTGTTGTTTATCCCTGATTTTCGCTTGAATCTACTCAGTATCAGCTCTCTCACAACTGATATGGGTTCTCGTGTGATATTTGATCCTTCCTCTTGCACGATACAGGATCCTATCAGGACGTCGACGATTGGTCAGGGTAAACGCGTGGGGAGACTCTATGTGCTCGATACTACAATTCCTTCCATTTCTCTCAACGCTGTGGTGGACTTGGGTATGTGGCACAGACGCCTCGGTCATCCTTCCTACACTCGCCTAGATGTCATCTCTGATGCATTAGGTACAAGTCGACTGAAGAATAAAGGATCTTCCTTCTGCCACACTTGTCATTTGGCAAAACAGAAGAAACTCTCCTATTCCCCTCTCAATAAAATTTGGAATTTCAACTTTGAGTTGTTACATATTGACATTTTGGGACCATTTTCAGTTTCTACTAATGAAGGATACCGTTACTTTTTAACGATTGTGGATGACCATTCTAGAGCAACTTGGCTTTCTTACTGCGCAACAAACATGAAGTACTCACTGTTTTCCCCACTTTTGTTGCACAAGTTGAGAATCGGTTTCAGACAACGGTAAAATCAGTCAGATCAGATAATGCTCCTGAATTACAGTTCACTGAATTCTATCAACGGAAGGGCATTACTGCGTATCACTCTTGCCCTGAGACTCTAGAGAAAAACGTTGTCGTAAAGAGGAAGCACCAACACATACTTAATGTTGCTCGTGCGATCATGTTTCAATCCTCTTTACCGCTTCAGTATTGGGGTGACTCGGTTCTGACTGCAGTTTTTCTGATCAACCGGACTCCTTCTCAACTTCTTGCAGATAAAACTCCTCATGAAGTTTTGACTGGTAAACCACCTGATTACAGTCAAATAAAGACCTTTGGTTGTCTCTGTTATGGTTCTACTTCACCTAAACAACGCCATAAGTTCCTTCCCCGCTCCAAGGCTTGTGTCTTTTTGGGGTACCCTTCTGGTTTCAAGGGATACAAACTTATGGACTTATAAAGTCACAGAATCTTCATCTCTCGGAATGTTCTCTTTCATGAAGACATCTTTCCTCTGAAGACTGATTCATCTTCACCACCGTCTTTTGAAAAAATCACACCGATAGATTCTGAGCTCTCAGGTCAAACACCTACCTATATCCCAGCTCCTATATCCACCTCTCGATATATTACTCACCCTCGCACTAAACGTTTTCATGCTCACTTACAAGACTATCACTGCTTCTTCACTGATTCTCATTATCCCATCACCGATTACCTTCCCTCTACCAAACTCTCCCCTGAATATCTTTCCTACATTAACCTTATCACCTCTATTCCCATTCCCAACTCATTTTCTGAAGCTCAGAAATCTAAGGAATGGTGTGATGCTGTTGACAAGGAGATTGATGCTATGGAAGTTACTAAGACTTGGGATGTTACGGTATTACCTCCGGGGAAGAAGGCTGTTGGCTGTAAATGGGTCTTCACTCTGAAGTTTCTTGCAGATGGTCAACTTGAGCGTCACAAAGCTCGGATTGTTGCGAAGGGATATACACAGAAAGAAGGTTTGGATTATAATGAAACCTTCTCTCCTGTTGCCAAGATGGCTACCATTAAACTCTTACTCAAAGTTTCCGCATCTAAGAAATGGTCTCTGACTCAACTCGATATTTCTAATGCGTTCCTTAATGGTGATCTTAAAGAGGAAATATATATGAAGCTTCCTGAGGGATATGCAGCACGTCAGGGGGACTCTCTCCCTAAGAATGCTGTCTTAAGGCTCCGTAAGTCAATATACGGTCTTAAGCAAGCTTCTCGACAGTGGTTTAAAAGGTTCTCCAACTCTTTACTGGCTTTGGGGTTCTCTAAAGGACATGGCGATCATACTCTCTTCTTGAAATCGTTTGAGGATGATTTCATGGCAGTTCTGGTATACGTCGATGATATTGTTATTGCTAGCACCTCTGTCTCGGCAGCTACGCAACTCACCTCTGACCTCAAGAAGTGTTTCAAGCTTCGTGATCTTGGTCCTCTCAAATATTTTCTCGGTCTTGAGATTGCTTGCACTTCGTCTGGTATCTCTCTTTGCCAACGAAACTATGCTTTGGAAATTCTCTCTTCCACGGGCATGCTGGGATGCAAGCCTACCAACGTTCCTATGATACCTAACCTCAAGCTTTCCAAGACTGATGGTGACTTACTTGAGGACTCTGCTATGTATCGACGAATTGTTGGTCGCTTGATGTACCTTACCATCACTCGTCCGGACATCACTTTTGCACTGAATAAGCTTTGTCAGTACTCCTCTGCTCCATGCTCTCCTCATTTGAAGGCAGTGTATCAAGTCCTTCAATATATCAAAGGTACTGTCGGCCAAGGCTTATTCTATTCGTCTGCTCCTGATTTATCTCTCAAGGGCTTTGCTGATCCTGATTGGGCTTCATGCCAAGATAGTCGTCGTTCCACTACTGGTTTCACCATGTTCATTGGCGATTCTTTGATCTCTTGGCGTCACGTTCCTCTGCTGAAGCAGAGTACCGAGCTCTTGCTCTTGCTTCCTGTGAAATGATGTGGTTGAAACACCTTCTCAAGGATCTTCGTGTTTCTTCCTCTGCTGTTCCTGTTCTTTACTCGGATAGTACAGCTGCGATTTACATTGCAACCAATCCAGTTTTCCACGAACGTACCAAACACATTGAGCTGGACTGTCACATCGTTCGTGAGAAACTTGAAAAAGGACTCATGAAGACGCTTCATGTTCGTTCTGGAGATCAAATAGCAGACATTCTCACCAAATCTCTTTTCCCTCATCAGGTTAATCACGTCAAGTCCAAGATGAGCCTTATCAACATACACTGTTCATCTTGAGGGGGACTATTGGAGTAAACTCGACTTTGGTTAAGTCTAAATTGGTTTCCTTTTGCTAATTTAGCTTTGATCAAATGTATAGGGTCGGTTTACTTGGTTTACTGCTTTACATTTGTATATAAATACTTGTACGTGACACACACTGATCTTTAATAAGAAATATTCTCCTCTCTCATCCAACAAACTTTGTCTTATTCTCTGCAACGTAATAGTTTGATACATACACGAGATCATGGGTTAGGAGAAACACACAACTCCAAGGAATCGAACTAATCGCGTATGAGAATTTTGTCTCCCCTGCTGTAATGTGGGAAACATATATGTGAGTTATTTTCTCTAAACAATCATAATTCATAAATATGTCTTTTGAATTGAGTTAGAAGTCCTGTACTTTGATTTCTCATTCTTTAAAGAACTTCTTCTTTTCCCAGAAAATGATCTAATGATCAGCTCCGTTTCTTCTGTATCCTCAATTACGAATGTCTCTTTAGCATCGTTACTTGACTATAGAATGATTTTGTTTATAAGATTTAGGAATTGTCACAAAGTCTTCATTGCTCATGCCAAGTACGTAGAGAATCTGATTCAGAGGATCAAATCTCTCTTTTACTTAATTACACAATTTGGTTTCAATCTTTTAAGTAGCAATAGTTCAAAATGAAACTGTTTTAGAAAAAAAAAAAAGAACATAATTTATGATCAGGTTAGAATTGGTTACCAAGACAGAGTCAAGGAGCTCATGGAACAAGGTCTAGACGAAGAATAACCCAAGAACATGATGGAGCTTGTCAAAGTACAAAACAAAACAAAAGAAACGTTTTTAAATTTTACAAAATATCATCTTCTGAGATTAGTGTAGTAGGGGTTGTGTAAAGAGATTGAGGATTATGTATTTTAGGATTCATATACGATCTTGTCGTACGTGGACGATGTAGATGTAGATCTTCTGATAAAATCTAATGGTTTGGGGAGAAAAGAACATGAACCAGAAGATGTAGGACCAACGAGGATTCTGGGATACTTCAACAAGGCTTGTCCTTCGTGTCGTCCTATCTGTTCTTTTCTGGGCATGCAATTGTAATAAGATCATATTATGTATCTGACGTATTATTGTGTATCTACAAAGTAAAGGATATATAAATTAATGCTTACAATACAGTCATATCCCTATGATCCATAACATAAGGTGCGCAATTCACTTACTTGCCCAATCAGGCTTCGAACAATCCACCCTTTCACTACTACATTTTTCCGTTGATTGTATAAAGTTGAAGCAAATTGACACATTTTGTGTGCTTATAGTTCATGTGTGGTTTTTTCCTATGGTGCTCAAACACCCATATTTGAAAATGGTACTGTTGCTTTGTGCTGTAATGATTCAAACAAACAGTGACCCGAGACCAGTTGAAGGTTTGTTCCGTGCTTCTTTGGGAAGTTTAGAATGTAACTCAATTCAGAGGATGAAGATGAGGACAATGAAAATAACTAAAACTGAATTTAACATACCTAGGTCGTCCCAACAATTAAATAAAAAGGTGAAAATAAAAAAATAGCTATAAGGACAACCACAATTAAGAACGGTTCAAAAAGAGTTAAAAATGGATCAGTAAAAATGTTATGAACGATTTCGAATTTCAGATGGACAGCAAAATGTTCAATATTATTATCCGGCAAAACTTACAATAAAAAAAATGGAAACCCAAAAGTACAGAGGAAAAAGAGAAATAATTAAAAATTTATTCGATTAGCTTAAAATACATGACAAAATGTTATTCAAATAAAATGACATATAAATTGACGTCCCCTAATCAGTGTTTACCAAATAATAAAACAATGGTAAGCTAAATTATTTAGCTCAACAGAAAAAAAAACAAAACAATATTAACTATGTTATTGATAACAAAAAAAGAGATTAAAACAAAAAAGCACATTCAAAAAGGAACAAAGAAAAATATTACATAAACATGCTCTCTCTCTCTCTTGGCGATTTTTGGTGCGATTGTACCTTTTCCTTCTCA
>OVBB01001988.1:0-12543 GCA_900406415.1 Isatis lusitanica | reverse complement strand
CTTGGGAAGCTATACGCAAACTATGGCGTATTCACGTTGATTGCCGCGACATAGTTGATATTTACGGCTATTTTCACAGCCATTATAAACCGTTTCAAGTTTAACAGATGGATCATCATATCGATAATCCTCACTCTTGTGATATACGTTTTTGGTAGTCCTGAATTTGGAGGAGAACCTGATGAAAATGAGGAATTTTACAGCACTCAAGCTTGGTTAACGTTCGCGGGTTCAGTTGCTTTTGCATTATCTCTCTGTTTATACCAACTCGGGTTTGAGAAGCTTTTGGTGAAGACAAAGAGATATGGTAACAAGAAAGTGTTTAGAATGGTCTTAGAGATGCAAATATGTGTCTCTTTTGTCGCCTCGGTTGTGTGCCTCGTTGGTTTGTTTGCAAGTGGGGAATATAAGGAGTTAAAAGGCGATAGTGAGAGGTTTAGGAAAGGGGAAACGTATTACGCTTTGAGTCTGGTCGGGTTAGCTTTGTCGTGGCAGGTTTGGGCTGTCGGGTTGATAGGTTTGGTGCTTTATGTTTCGGGTGTGTTTGGTGATGTTGTACATATGTGTGCTTCACCACTAGTGGCTTTGGTTGTTGTGTTGGCATTCGATTTTATGGATGACGAGTTTAGTTGGCCTAGAATAGGTACTTTGATAGGAACAGCTTTTGCTTTAGGATCTTACCTCTACTCTCTGCACAAGAAAAACAAGAAGGAGATGATGGAACTTAACCAAAGAGAGAACTATGTTGAAGTTTAATCTCTCATGTTAAATGTATTATGTATGTTTGTGTCTTCTTCAGAATATTCTTTTGTGTTTCTTAATCTTGTAAGTCAATGTTTAAATATGTTGTATAGATCTGAAAGCTGTGTAACTCATTTGTTAATAGTTTTAAGTCTAATTTATTTTATTTTTTTATTGTAATTGGGTTTGCAATACTTGTTAATGGAAAAAAAAAACATGCTAATGAGGATCAGGTACGCTTTATGAAGTGTTTCTCTTTTTTTTTTTCTTTTTTTTTTTGTCAACTGGATAAAATATAAAAAGAGATACTTGAGAGTTACAGAGCAAACAACAAAAAGAAAACAACTAAAGGAAGAACTAACTTCAACAAAAAATTATATGAAGGCCAGAGCAAAAAATATAAGGAAGCAAACTCAAACCCAAGCAATAATGTTATATAGAGGAAACTCCCTCAGAGCTGAATAACCAATCAAGCCATCTAGGGTGACCTGCAGCGACATAGGAGTGAATTCGCCCTTGATTTGTTACACTATGAGCAATGAGGTGAGCTCCTCTATTAGCAGAAGGTGGCTCGAACTTAAGCTTCCAATCCAAAAAATTCCTACCTACTAATATAATTTCACCAAGCTGCGAACTGAAAGAAGGCCACGCCCTTGGTCTTTCAGATGCAATAACTAATCCTTTATCTTCCACAGCAAAAAGAACATGATTAATATGGTGACTAACCATGCTTTCCATTGCCCACACCAGACTTCGAAAATGAGCCTCTTTCCACGAGTTAACATTCACCATAGCCCTCCTGCTATGCAATAACACCTTCCCTTCAGAGTTTCTTAAAACCCATGCCATACCAGCAGTATGATCCAGAGAAGACCATGTTGCCCCAATATTACATTTAAATTGATCTTTAGCCGGAGGTTTCTAACACCCTCGCCGACGAAAGGGACTAGAAGATGGAGCCAAACCCCGCGAGATGTTGGACGCATTAGCTAAAGACCACAATTCAGCTTCTTCTTTTGCTTTCTGGACAACTTCAACAGCTGAAAATAATTTGCCTTCAAAGAGAAAACGATTCCTATTCTTCCAAATAAACCATAATAACCAAGGAAAAGGTCTCTTGATTATGACAGGAACAGAGCGGTTTGAATCCAGCTTAAGCAGGTGATTAAAATTAGCATAAATAGAGCACGGATCAAAACCATTTCATGGAAACGGTATATCCGAGACTGCCCACACTTGACGCACAAAGGAACAAGTGAACAACAAATGATTAATGGATTCACCATCACCACGACACAGTTGACACATGTTTTCTGATTTAATCCCTCTAGACGTGAGACAGTCATCAACCACTATAGCTCCTGATAATGCCTTCCAGATAAATACCTTGATTTTTGATGGCACTTTGAATTTCCAGATTCTTGCTTTTACAGGATTCACTGAAGGAGAACTATTAGCTTCTTGAAGAGCAAGTGAATTCCGGTCCTTAAAAGCAATATCATAGCCTGATTTAACAGAGTAAGCACCTTGTTGAGAGTATCTCCACTCATAAGCATCAGGGCGAGACGTCAAAGGCTGATTCCTTAATAAAAAATTAACATCCTCCCTGATAAAGTGCTCATCTAATAAAAGACGATTCCATCTACCAGAGCCAACATCAATTAGATCAGAAGCCATCAAATTGACATTAAAATAATAGTTCCTTCGATATGGAGCTCTGTAAAAACCTTCTGCATCTTGAACCCATGGATCAATCCAAACCTTGATTGAGCTACCATTGCCAACTATCGGTTTTAAACCTTTAACCAAAAGATCTCTTCCGAAAAGGATACTTCTCCAAGCAAACGATGGACGCTCGCCAAGGTTCGCATCTAAAAAAGATTCGGATTCAAAATATCTACTTTTCAACAGCTGAACCATTAAGGTATCAGGGTAAGAGAGAATATGCCAAGCCTGCTTGGCAAGCATTGCTTGATTGAAACATTTTAACTCTTTAAACCCCAAACCGCCTTTCTCCTTAGGTAGACAAAGCTTCTCCCAACTTAACCAGTGTATCTTCCTATGATGTTCACCTTGATTCCACCAAAAAGCACTCATAATGCTTGCAAGATCAGATAAAACAGTTGATGGAATCTTGAAACAAGACATTGCGTAAACCGGGAGAGCCGACAAAACTGTTTTTAACAAAACTTCTTTACCCCCTTGAGAGAGAAACCGAGAAAACCAACCCGAAGTACGTGACTTCATGGCCTCCTTCAAATATTGAAAAAGTTTAACTTTAGATCCCGAAAAGCTCTCAGGCAGACCTAAATATTTTGAAGTACCCCCTTCATTCTTAATCTGAAGAATTTCTCTGACCTGAGAAACAATCTCCAATCTGATAGACCCACCAAAAGTGATTGCAGATTTCGCTAAATTTATGGTCTGACCCGTTGCTTTACCATAAATCTGAAGAATTCGCGAAAGAACAACGGCTTGATCTTGAGAGGCTGAGCAACAAAATAAACTATCATCTGCGAAGAAAAGATGATTAATAACAGGACCATGAGAAGAGAACCTGATTCCCGACAACAGACCATTCGCCTCTGCTTTGTTGATAAGATGAGAGAGGCCTTCAGCACACAAGACAAAAAGAAATGGGGACAAGGGGTCCCCTTGTCTGAGTCCACGCTGGGGGGAGATTAGACCATGCGGTTGGTTGTTAATTAGGACAGAGAAGGTTACAGACGACACACAAAACATCAGCCAATCAACCCATTTGATATGGAACCCCAACGCCAAAAGTAAAGATCTCAGGTAGCCCCATTCCACCTTGTCATATGCTTTTGCCATATCTGTCTTTACCACCATCTTCTCATTAGCCATAACAGAGTTGGACTTTAAACCATGGATAATCTCATGAGCAATTAATATATTATCTGAAATGTTTCTACCCGATACAAAAGCTGATTGATTAATAGAAACAAGCTGAGGCATAATAGGCTGCAACCTCTTCACCAAAATCTTCGCTATAACTTTATAAAGTACAGAACACAGACTAATAGGTCTAAGATTCACCAAACGAGATGGATTAGGCACCTTGGGTAACAAACAGATATGCGTATGATTCCACTCCACTGGAAATGAGCATATCTCGAAGAAAGCTTGAATTTCTGCAGTAACTTGATCTTCCACTATAGACCAGTACTTTTGGAAGAAAAGACCTGTTAAACCGTCAGGACCAGGAGCACTTGAAGCCTTGATTGAAAAAACAGCGTCCTTAATTTCTTGACGGGAAACTGGTTTGATAAGATTGTCATTCATAGCCGAGGAAACTTTGGAAGGAAAATCTTGAAACCAATCAGAAAAACTTGACGGATTGGAAGTTTTGAAAAGAGACTTGAAATAATCAGAAGCCACTTCACCTTTAGCTGCTTCAGAGAAATGCTCTACTCCCAATTCATCAATAAGTTTCTCAATCGAGTTTGAAGCTCTTCTGTCCTTAACCGAATTGTGAAAGAACTTAGAGTTCTGATCACCAGCACACATCTATTTATCTTTTGATTTCTGCCTCCAAAAAATCTCTTCTTCTTTATACGCCAACATCAATTCTTTACGAAGGAACCGTTGATAGCTAAAAGACGGAAATGGAGCAGATTGATCCTTCTCTAATGCAGCTTCTAAATTTCTGATCTTATCTTGAGCATTTAGATTCGTTGACTTCTTCCATCTACTAAGAAGCTTGCGACAAACCCTCAGACGATCAGAAACCAAAGACACTCCAGACCTCGCTGAAGAGTTCCAAGCAGATTTAATAATATCAACAACACCGGGCTTATCCAGGAACCTCTGATCAAATTTAAAAGAGCATATATACGAGTCTTGGGAGTCCAACAACTTAACCAAAACAGGCCGATGATCAGATCCTCTTTTTTCCAGAAACGACTGATTAGACACCGGGAACAGTTGAAACCAAGCCGGGTTACCAAAAGATCTATCAAGCCGAGACTGAATNCCCCCCCCCCCCACCCCCACCCCCCACGTGAACCCATTACCATTACTTGGTAATTCCTCTAACTGACCAGCAACAACCATACTAGAAAAAGGAAAAAAAGAATCATCTGGTCTAGGAGGACCACCTATTTTTTCACCATTGTGTAAAATATCATTAAAGTCACCTAAAACACACCAAGGATCATTTCTACCCACGCCTATTCTACTAAGCTTCTCCCAAAAAAAAGGCCTATGCACAGGGTTAGGAGGACCATAGACACAAGAAAGAAAGAAGGTTAAGTCTCCAAACTGAACCAACATATCTATAAGGTTCTTACTACTAAACTTTACATCTATGTTAACAGAATTTTTCCAAAAAATAGCTAGACCTCCACTTCTCCCTGTTGGGTTTATAGTAAACACTCTATCATACCCTAGCCAAACTTGCAAGTCCACCAAAATATTACTATCATTCATAGTTTCCATGAGAAATAAAATCTCTGGGAAATATCTTTTACGGATATCCCGAAGACGTTGAATTGTCAGGTCTTGGGGGTTGCCCAATCCCCCGACAATTCCAGCACATAAGACTCATCTGATTGTCGGCGATCCCTTATTCGGGATCACCCTTGCTTGGTTACGCCTTGCGTATTTGGAAGAACCTTGTGAATCATCAACAGCCTTTCTTTTACTACCTCCTGCCTTAGTGCCTGCACTCGCTCCATATAATTCATGCAGAATACTTCCAGCTGCAATTGATTTCTTCTTTTACTGATGTGCGGTCTACGACGAGTTTGTGATCCTTTTATGGTAACCCCGGATGGTCTATTAGTCATAACACCAGAGCCATATACCGTAGAGTTACCAAATCTCACACTTCCACTTGAAGACGCATTTCCATCTAAACTTCTTGCTCTTCGATGAAATTCCTCCCTAAACACACCCTTCTTTGCTTTTCCTTCACTTTTTGAAGCTAAGAAGTCCCTCAAATCTGGTACTTGTAAAGAAGACACTGCCCGCGTAGAAGTAGTAAGCAGTTTATCTCCTTTGCTAGGTTCCACTTGTTTAGAGGGAAGTTCTTGATTGAGATCAAATTCAAAGACAATTCCTTTCCCAAGATCAACATTATTGGTAACTATTGGAGCAGATTCCATACGTAAAGCAGTTTTTTGCAACAGAGGATCTTTTTCAGCTTGAGCAACCGAGGATTTCACTCGAGAGATCCTTATCATTCGATCGTCCTTTGTAGCCAAAGATAAATACTGTCGCATTTCATCTAAAACTTCCTTCACAATCTTCGGACGCCCTGTAGCTTTGTTGATTCCCACTTGTTCTTCAGTTAAAACCCCATACAAAGGATCATCCGGCTTTAAAATCTTAATTGGAAGTGGAGCTTCTTGATGAACCTCACACCCTGAATTTGTGCTAGCTGGATCCTTCCTTGATGCCATCGGACAATTATCATTAGAATGATTTAATCTTTGGCATAGATAGCATCTCCGCCTAACACGCTCGTAGTTGAAAAATACTTCCACAGGTTCTTCACCCTTAATGTGAATGATCTTCGACTTCTTCAGAGGCTTTGAAACATCAAATCTGATCTGAACCCGCACAAAATTCTGACTTTGTGAGACTTTTGGATCAAAAGCAACAACCTTTACTTCGCCCAGTTGTTCAGCTAGAGCAGTGATAGCATACTCAGTATAATAATTAATAGGCATATTCCTTATCTGAACCCAAAGCGGAATGAATTGCAGATAATCCTCTGGAGGAAACTCAACCCAGCGTTCGACCACAATGGACCAATCTTTGTAGGTATGAGCTCCTTTCTTCAGAATTTCCAAAAGATCGTGTTCATGATCAAATATAAACTGAAATCTCTCTTTTGAAAGCGCAATTCCTTGCATCCTCCCTTCCTTCTGCCAGATCCTCGGAAGATCGTGAATGAGATTAGAGACTTTTTGGATTTCAGGATTCAGAATACGACCGACAAGGCTACGCGCATTTCTCTCGCAAGATTTGAAGTGAGGTAAATCCGGCATCTCAAAAGGTTTATCCACTTCTTGTAATGAAAGCTTCATCATCGCTTGATCCATGGCGAAAGACATCATGCAATCTAGATCTAAAATTTCCACAATCGAGTGATTTCAGAGAACTCGAGAACCACCGCACTAAGAGCAACACACCACCACACAGAGAGTGAAAAGACACCGCACTAAGCTCTATTCTCTGAAGAGTGAAATACTCTACCCGAGAAAGAGAGTTCTAAGCCCAAACTAAGGGGAAACCTCAATTGATACGTAATAGATTTAAAGGTATTATGAAGTGTTTCTCTTATTGTGTAATGGAAGAATTATAGAGAAGTTTATAAAGAATGGCCTAAACTATACAAAGGGAGAGGAAATATATTTCTTTCCTTATTTATAAGATGGTGAAATAATGAGTGATTGATTCATTTATATGTCACTTAAGATGGAGGGACATAGTTGGCATAACGAATTTGACATGGGACAACAGTTACTAACAAACCATAACTTGACAAATAAAGAGGATTATCAATTCCTTTTGAAAAGTCGTATGTGTTTGTTATATGTTCTGTTTTAGAAAGACACAGCTAAAAATTATATTTCCTTCTACTTCGACAGATAGTCGGTATTTTTAACCGTTTAATTACCGGATTTGAGTACTGTATGCGGTTGTGGCTAGTCTATGAAGTTATTTGCAAATACGATTTGGCAATTTAAACGAAGAATATAGTAGAGGACTAGATTTGTCTAGGACCGGCGAAATTTAAATTGGTTATATTTGTGTTGAGGAGTGGATAACCATAGTAGCGGTTAGTGTTATAGGTTACAGGTAAGAGTTGTTATACCCTTCTAACAAGCTGAGCTACAAAGACAGGGTTTCTAGCTTAACGAATGCTGAAATTGAAAGGAAACACCTATTTGTGTTTGTGTTTACATAAACCAAAAAAGGAAAACAAATAACTGAAAGTTGGGGCATAAACCAAAGGACCATACGTTGAAACTATTGATAGGGGCATATGATAAGTAACAGATTAAATTGAACGACTATGTTTGTCGTAACCAGTTATGCGGGAATGACAATAAATAGCTGTTAAGAAAATAAATAGTTGGTAACCGAAATGTTAATGCAAGCCAGTTTTAAACGTGGTATGCGTATGACTCACCGCTAGTGTGGAATGCGTTATTTTAGCTACAGGGGGAGGCACCGGTGATTCGTCATTCTTAGCAGCCAACGAAGTTAAGTTCTCCCAGATGGTTGGGTAAGTATGAGGGAAGAGATTCTTCGATTCAAACCGCCGAGAATTGCCGATTGTTGGGGGATGAGATTTTTAAGCGGAGAAAGCAATGAGTTAGGTCGGAGGAGAGAGTAAAGTGAAGAGAGAGAAGCTCAAAGCAAAATTGACTGGTTACAATCTTTAATGTAGAGAACAAGTTCAATTAAATAGGTAGGTAGATATTTGTAGGTAGTAGGATTGTAAGTGGGATTTAGAAAGTATGAACAGTAGAGAAAACCAAATCGCAAATATATCTTGAAAAATGTATATGAATGCCAATTACTCTAAAAATAATTTTGTAACTCAAAATCAACTCATAGCTCACCTATGCAACTGCTCTCTTGTAATCTGAGGTTTTTTTCACATTAATTGCACTTCTGATTACTCTACACATCATCATATATAATTAGATATTACCTCAAGTCAAAAATTAGCAGCTTATGAAAACCACATAAGAGCCTACTTTTCGACTTACGAAACTCAGAAAACATCAACAAAAGAATCTCTTCAATCTATGATGCTCATACCATCTTTCACTACCCCTTTGTTAATTGTTTTTCTTCTAAAGTTATTGTTAAACATTTGCATTTTTGTATAAAGTTCATTTTGTTGTAACTCTGCTTAATCGAAGTGGTGATCGACTTAAAACAAATTTTATATAGCAGCTTATATATGACTTTAAGCTTTACTTTCTTAGAATATATATATCCCGATAAATAAAATTATTCGATAGCTATATATGCCTTGGAAGAATTAATCAGTCTTGGTTTCGACGCATAACCTTTGTGATGAACAAAAACAAAATAAACTCTACATGTTAAAAAAAAAAAAATCCAAACTTATGTGTGTAAGATACAAACTTTATGTATGTCCAAACTTTCCGGTTATAGCCTAGAAACTTCGTTTATGTCCAAATCTGAGGTCGTTTTCAAATTCCGAATCTTCTGTGAAACACTCATATGATATCTTGTATGTATATATATTGCCACCAATATGGAACGTAGTCACTGTTTAACGTGCAGTACCTCTCATTAAATCAAAGATAAACAACGGGAAAATATTATATAACATATCAAGAAGAGAATGAACTTTGCATATTTTAAAACCTTCTAAGACTCTGAATGGTGACAGCGTTTTTGACTGTGTGGAAAAAACAGTTTTATAATGTGGGACGGTTCAAGTGTGATGCGTGCGGAAGAGATATATTTGCAAGACAACTGCGGGTTGTACAAAATAAGTTGTCCGAAAAAAATGTTTGATCGGTGAAAAAGTAAAAAGTTGTTTATAATAAAATATTTGAATGGTAAAAAGTGTGGATTACAAATTGTAGATAAATATATTAGTATTAAAATAATATATTATACATAAATAATAGTAATTAGTATCAAAATAAAATAAACTAATTTTTTTTAATGTTAATGAAAAATATTTTAATATATCTGTAAATTTTATATACAAAGATTTTTAAAAAGTAAAAGTCTAATCTAATAATATTTTATTAAATAAATAAATTTATAAATTATTACAATACAACAAAAAGTAGTAATACAATAAAAGCTATTATCGAGTACTTTGATTTAAGCACAACATATATGCAATTCTATCTCTTATTTCCGACATATGTTGTCCATTTGCTGCTTCTACTATTTCCATGTCACCTAAATCAGATCCTGAATGCATATTGCTTATTTCTATCTCTATCATTACATATGCAAAATCTGCATCAGAGAAATTTGAAATTTTAATAAAATTATGTAATCTCATTATGGCCATCACCACTCTTTTTTGAATTTTAATATTATATCTTGAAAAATAAAAAAAAATCCTCCACTTTTTTTTTTCCAAACTCCAAAAGTACTTTCGATAACAGAACGCAAAGATACATGGTATCGATTGAAGAATTCATGTTTATTAATATCTTAGCTATATTTTTGTAATTTGTAATTTACCATATCAATTTTAAATTATTAATTAAAATTTTCAATCATTAATTATAATTATCTTTCTAATTTCTAATCAACATATAGGTTTTTTCTTATAAAATTTTATATCTATATCGAATTGATTTTATGGAAATGCATAATATTTTATATATATATATTACTAAGATGTGATAAACCTTAATAAGTTGAATTATTACTCATACTTTATTACAATCTATATGAAATAAAATAACTATAATTTTACACTTAATTTATATGGATCATTAGTTAACTACTTTATAAAATAATTTTAAATTAAAAGTTTATTTATATCTTCCATTTTTGGAGATATGATATATTTTATAGTTTTTAAAATATCAAAACAGTGAGTGAATTTATTAAACAATTTCAACTTGAAAGCTTAACATTTAAATATTTTATAAAATATGGTTTGATTATTAGATGGTGAATTTGAAAAGACACATTACCATATACTTAACATTAAAATATATACTATACTTGAATTATAAGAGATACTAACACAATAATGTTTTAATAAATGATGATTATTAAACTAATTTTTTGTAATTTAATGATTAAATAATAAAACTATCGAACCTGATTTAATTTCTTCTTCCTCTAACTTGTTCGTATTACTTCTTCTCTCTAACTTCTTCTCACTAGTTGTTTTTCCTTTGTGTCGTATAAATTCATGAACATAGCTATTTATAATAGTTTAAAATTATTGAAAGAAATAAACAAAAAATATAAATTTATGTACGTTTTTGGTTGGACCGCTACGATATACAACAAAAGGCGGTCCACTTGAATTTTGTTCACTTTGGACAGTGTAATGAAAAATGCAGTTGGATAATTTTGCTTTTACGTCAGTGCTACTTTTTATTGTATTATATGTTATTGGTGTTGTGTTGTGGTTTTCTGAATGCGTTTTTGAAAACCGTGAATTTTAATGTCACCATTCAAGACCTAAGATCAGAAAAAAAAATCATGGAGATTTCAGAAGCTTCCAAACAAACGACAAAACAGGGTAGTTTCAGTATCCAACAAATCTACTAAGCAATATCTTGTGTAAACCCCAACGATTTATCTAATAAATACTCTTAACTGTAATGTCTCTTAATCAACAGAAGAATCAGCACAACTTCAGAATCCAGAACCAGACCAGATCTTGAGCTAAAGAAGATCGTTGGCGCTAAATCCAGAACCAGACCAGATACTTTTAAGGACGAGTGATGAGTTTTTCAAATGAGAAACTTTGAGAACTTTGTAAGAAATTTTTGCCACACATGTCCCATATAAATGGTTTAACTTTTGGTTGTAGTTATAATTTAATAACATTAAAATTTGTAATTTAATAATATAACTAAATTAAATTAAAAGTATTGATAATTAATGGCTGAGAAACTTAAAAGAGTATCTCAATCAAGGGAGATTCTTTTTTTTTTTTGAACAACTGCTTATATTAGAAATAAAGCCTAAACGGCTGCGATGAATACAACCAGAGGTAAACTCAAGGACAAAACAAATAAAAGAGAACAGTACAATAAGTCAAAGGATAGAAGCATTAAGGCGCGAGACTTGCTCAGCAGCGTGAAGAGCCCATGAAGAAACTTCACCCATAAACCAAAAGCAAGGGAGATTCTTACTGTCAATTATTACACATACGAAGAAGAAGAAAACAAAAGTGCAAAAGATTTAAAAAGATATAAAGTAAAATGTAGGTTTGGTGGATTAGTGTTGTTGAGAGGTCTTGTCATTAACCCCTTAATTTGTAGAACACTTTCTTATCAACTTAATATCTGTTAGGCAAATACTGGGCAAATCCATAATTGCTCCAGCTGTAACTAAGAAAGATCTTCTAAAGAGTAATGAGATGTATGTAACAGGCCAATAGCTTTCCGGCTATAGCCTAGAAACTTCGTTTGTGTCCAAAACTGAGGTCGTTTTCAAATTCCGAATCTCTTATCTGTCAAACAATCACATGATATCTTAAACATATCAGAGATATTTTCATACAAAAAAAAACAAAGATCAGAGATATTTTGTTGTATATATCGCCGTCAATATGGAACTAGTTTAACGTGCACGGTGCACCTATCATTAAATCAAAATAAACAATTGGAGAATATTATATAAGATACCCATATGAGAATGAATTTTGAATATTTTGAAACTTTCAGAGACTAAATAAGACCAGAAAAAAAAAAATCCATGGAGATGTCAGAAGCTTCTAAACATACAACAAGACATGGTAGTTTCACTGTCCAACAAATCTTCTAATATTTTATTTAAAGCCCAACGATTTATCTAATAAATACTCATAAACTGTAATGTTTCTTGATCAACAGAAGAATCAGAACAAGTTGATCAGAATCAAGAACCAGACCAGATCTTGAGCCAAAGAAGATCGTTGGCGCTAAATCAACGGAAACGGTGGATCTCTGTTTCGTTATGTCTTTTCTTAGTCTTGCTCGGAGATTCTCTCGTCATGCTTCTCCTCAACTTCTTCTACGTTCAAGACAATCGAGAAGAAAATGATCAAGATCTACAATACAAAGGAACATGGACACAAGCTTTGATCCAAAA
>OVBB01001987.1:0-12544 GCA_900406415.1 Isatis lusitanica | reverse complement strand
ATTATATATAGAGTAATTTACATAGTACAGATATATATATATATATATATATATATATATATATATGTGTTTCTTTGAAAGATGTATATACAGTTTTTTGTTAAAGAAGTTCAATGTAGGTACAAAATATTCAAGTTTGGAATGAATGACTTTTACTCTTGTGTGTTTGTGCTTTTGACCTTTTTTGTGTCTCTCTTGGGAGAGAGACAGAGTTGTGATGAAACTGATCAAATTGATATTTACATATAAGCGATGTGTTCTCTTTAGATTTTGGGAAGTGTTTTGTAGAACCACTTGTGTGTGCTTGTAATTTGTAATTGAAACTTAGGCTTACAATTGTATAACTGCCTAAGCCACAGGATTGACTGGTTATGCTCTACAGATTTGTAACTAATGCATTCATTCATTTTGTTTTCATTAAAATACAACATTAAAACTATCCAAACAAGAAGCTTTTATTTTATAATCTCTCAGTTCGTCAGGCACACCGGAAGAGAAGAACTGGGGATGATGATCGACATTAACTTGTAATTTTACAGTAAAGAAGACCCCACAATCAATACTCTCAAATGAAATTGTATGCGCCTTCAGGTCATAGCCGATATTGGAATTATGTTGGGCAACCTAAGACGTTGTGAAAGTACCAAGGATAGTCTACACTTCGTAAGCAATATGATAATTTCTAAGAGAACTGGTGAACCAATGACTATTTCCATATCCTATTCCAAGGACACCAGTTCCTTTTTGTGGTGTACCATAGTTCTCATGGCGACAACCAAAAACCATGTCAGATAAAGAGGCTAAAGAAGGCTCACCGTAGATAATATCTAAGGTTAACGGAGCCAGGAAAAAAACAGAGGATGATGGAAAAGACAAGAAGAGAAGATGTAAAGTGAATTGCCATTTTTTTGTTTGGTTGTGAAGCACTTTCTTTTCGGTAACTAAAGTATGTAAAACATTTCACATACACATTGTTGCATATATTATGTAAGAACACTTAAGGAAAATATTTTGATCTTTTTGGGTGCAAAGTATGTTCACATGTTCTTTTAGTTTTAGCATGAATAGTTGAGGCTTAAAGAGGAACTGATGGAAAGAATTGTTTGTTTAGTTTGCGAAGACCCTCATTTGTGATAATCCTGATACATTGATTATTATTCTTTGAAAATATGAAAGAAACATAAAAAAAGAGACTGAAGTTTATGATTCTCATCCTCTTTTTGTTCATCTTCTTCTCTTTGTTGGATATATATATACACCTAGATTATCACTACAAAAAAAGATCATTTCACATCAGTTATTTTTAATATGTACATCAATTATAAATGATGTAAACAACCTTTACATCACTTAACTAAATGACTCTGAAAATGATTATGAAAATAATTTACATCATTTTATTAATAACTGATATAAATATTAATTATATTAACATCGATTATTAGAATCGATGTAAATATGTGTCAATTGTAAAAAAATGATGTTAATTTTTACATCAATTTATTAAGTGATGTTAGTGTTAGTGACAGTTAAAATAATTGATTTTAGTTATGTATATCAGTTATTAATAATTGATGTAAAATTTGTATCAATTCGTAATTTTAATAATTGTATTATGTATAATTATCAATTATATATATACATATGAGATCCTCTCCTATGTGTAATAATCTTTTCAATACAGATGTGGCATCATGATAAATAAATGGGGCCAAAGAAAGAACTTGTTTAAAATCGCACATATGAAAATACTTTGCTAAAATTAGTGTTAAAGAATTTGATTCAACAAATTTATATTGTCGGTAAAGAATTCATAATGCACTTGTTTCTTGCCCAGGAAAATCATAAGGGAGTTTTAGCTGAATAGAACTTTCTATTCAACCAAATTTAGAGACAAAGGAGATGTGCATCAGTGATGACCACCATCACGTCAACCAAATGAGAACATGATGACCCAAACCAGAGCAGTGGAGCTGTTCTATTTTACGTATTCAAAGGAGAGCCACAGATGTACCAAACATCAACAAATTCATATTTATCAAAGTAAGACCCTAAACTCTCGTAGAAGAATAAAAGCTAACTTGATTTCTATTGATGCATGTCATATAGTTTCGAGGTCGAAAACTTTTCAAGAGGAAAAGTATGATGAGGATATCAAGTCATCATCAACTAAGAAGCATGAAGAATACACCCACAAACTGACCAAAACCTTTGGAGAAGACCAACGACATAGATCCCTTTCTTTGAGAACACCAACCAGACCATAAGGATTGAAGCTACAATGCAACTTGTTCTAGAAGTTCAACTCATAAATGATTCACAGAGAAAAATAATTGGTCCAAAATTTTTCCACATGAAAAAGGTATTCAACTTACAAATCGGTGGACTTCTAATGAACCCGAAAAAGACCAATTTTCACTTACTAGACAAATACCAGTTCAAAACACTCCAGCTTCAAAACCGGCCAACTCAGATATCAATCAGGTATCTTCAGATTTATTCTGTGTTTGTATAAGTTAACTAACTAAGATTATCAGTATTCTAGAAGTGTCAAACATAAATTAGTTAATTTTTTATGTTTATGTCAGTGTTTCAAAAAAAATCAGTTAAATTAATATAAAACATTAACAAAGGAGATATAATCATTTGTCCTTTTATAAAGAAAGAATTATATAAACCAAAATGTGAACGAAATAGGTACAAAAATGAAATGATAGAGATTTTACGAGTATATTTGAGGTGAAAAATGAGCAATGGAGAAATATTGAAAAAAATATTTATATAATCCAATCTATCTAAAAAATACAGTCAGATTTTTTAATTCAAAATTCAAGAACTTTTTTCAGTTTGATAGCTTAGTGACATAAACATAAAATTTAGTCACTAAAATCAATATATTGAACCCACATTTTGAAATTTGGAAGCTCTAAAGCTTTGTGTATATATAATATATTTAAGGAGGTCTGTGGCAGATACCTTTTTACTAACATATGATATAAGGTTTATACGGCCTTGATTATATATCTTTCATGCATGCACGAATAAGAAATACATGCTTTTGAAAACTTTTTTATGATTTTAATGATTTTTTTTTTTTGTCAAACTGTAATGATTAAATTAAAGGATTGGCGACAACCTATTAATACGTGTGCAATTAAAAAATAATAAAATCACATATAAAAATGAATGTCTGTGCTACATAATAACATTACAAGTATAATGATTGAAAAAGAGTTCTCGGTACTTTATGATTTTGTGTCGTGAAAGTAGTCCATGAGAAATCAGTGAGTTCTAGTTTCAGTACGTATCTCATCAAAAATAAATTATAAAAAAAACACAGTGATGATAGAGACTCTTAAATGAGAAATTATTAAAACTCTTTAGATACTACTTTAGACATGCCTCATTCGAATGTTTTTTAAACAAAAAAAATTAATTATCTAATACAATTATATTAAAATACTAATATAAACCTTTTGAAAAACCATTTTGAGTATCCCAAGTCTCAACCAATGGGTCATGATCTCCTTCTTGTCTATCCACGTTCATGTATTTCTTTTTCAAAAAAGTGGTTGTGAAAATAATAAAATCTGGAGTATGGACTATGGTCGAGATGACTATTGAAATAAAATTAACAAGTTACAAATGTCTCGATTACTCGTATAAACTTTTATCACAAGGGAATCAAAGGAAAATCGTACCTCCATGGCCCTGGACTAAAACCCAACAAGCTAGTGCTTCGGGCGCCAAATAATTAATAAACATTAAGGGGCGCCAATTTTACAAAATATACTCTTGGTCTGATGGTTGAGACTTTATTTATGATGTTAACGGTCTCGTATTCGTTTCCTATGTGATTTTAACTTTCATTTTATGCTGTATTTATAAATGGGCTAGAAATTTTTTTGGGCTTTAGGCGCCCAACAAGTACAGACCGGG
The DNA here is from genome assembly GCA_900406415.1 of Isatis lusitanica. Classification (NCBI taxonomy): domain Eukaryota; kingdom Viridiplantae; phylum Streptophyta; class Magnoliopsida; order Brassicales; family Brassicaceae; genus Isatis; species Isatis lusitanica. The sequence goes on along the minus strand of OVBB01001987.1, from coordinate 8,605 downwards.
CCTGCCTCCATATATATATGTATACATCCGAGCTCATTAGTTTACGTGGAAACGCTGGTCGACTTATTATGTTTTAGCGGTACACGCAGTTCCACGTGATATACCTATTCGTTATCACAAAAGAGGAGCAAGAAAAAAAAAACACAGATGGTTAACTATACCTTACTTCTAAAATAAAGGTCGAATTTGGAACACAAATTTAACTAACAAGAAATAATTGTTAGAAACAGAAAGAAGTAATCGATAAGTTCCTTTACCAGAAATTCTTAAAAACACTGAGAAAAAAATGAGCATTGGTTATCAATTGAGTAATAAGTTCAGAATAACCGGCTAGAACTGAAGTTCCCTTTTTCAACTTGATGGCGTTTTTAATATCAAAGCTGAGATAAAACATTTGTGTGAATACCCTCCTATAGATTTGCAACACACTTGTTTGGACCGTTTTTTCTGTGAATACTCGTTAGGATCATTAGCAAGAAATGGTCCAAGAGTTTGATGATCTAACCAGCATTTTTTTACCTGATCAACTTGAATCCGTTTGCCGTTTTTTCTTTCCTAACGATAATGAATGTATATCCATGTATGTGATACAAAATGAAGTGAAACGGTTTTGTGGGAGAGACAGAGAAAATATAATTTTGACTTTTACACTAAGCAAGAGAAGAATAGGATGTTAGAGCACCTCCATTAGCGGATTTTTTAAAAGATTCTTAAAAAAAAATTAATTTTTTTTCTTTTCTTTTGTTTTTTGAAAAAAAAAAGCCGACGATTCACGTGTTGACACGCGTCGAAACATGGTAAGATGCGCCTCCTAAATATGAAATTTTGGGAGACGGTTCATAATAATTCTGTGGGATCCGCTATTAAAATTTTTTTTTAAAAAAACTTCCTTATGAACCTTTGATGTAGTTGGTATTAGGTTCTCTATAAGTGAGTGAAAGGAATGAAACTTAAGAGGTACAAAGAATAGAGACAAGAAATCATATATAGATATTTTTATTCAGATTTCATAACAACTTGTTCTTATAAAAATTTCAATAATTATTTCCTTTTACCACTTGATAAAATTGGGAAAAAATCCTCTACATTCCTTCTTGAAAAATGTACAAATTAGAATTTGCTTTCTAGTCAAACTAATTTTTATTTCTGAACAAAAAAAAGAAGAAGATCATATGGTTTTGACTTTTGATTAGGTGGAATCCATCAAGATGTGATCTTATCTACATGTTAGATTGAAAATGAAAAATGAAAAGGTACAAGGAAAATATTTTAATGGTGTTGTTCTATAAAGAATTCTAACCCTATATTTTATTTTTCATTACACAACTTTTTTTTTCTTCTTATTTTTTTTCCTTTCACTCGATAAAAATGGAAGACAAATTTTTAAAATTAATGCATTCCTTCTTATTACGTAGTAATGTACAAACTAGAATTTGCTCTCCAGTAAAACTTGTTTTTTCTGCAATATTGGAGGTCTGGATACGGATAGATATGTCACTCTTCTCAAGGAGGCGATTCATGTAATAAGCTGTAGTTACGAGGCTCGAACTGAATGGGGCAAAAAGGTCAGAAGTTTTAGAACAACAAACCCATTCTTTTGTTCTTTGTATGATTATTTGTTCATCTTTTTGGATATTTAGATCTATGGTTCTGTGACAGAAGAAATTCTTACTGGTTTAAAGATGCATGCTAGGGATTGGATATCAATCTACTGCCTGCCTCCATTCTCTGATCGTTTGAACCAAGTTCTTCAATGGGCTTTGGGATCTATTCGTCTGAGTAAATATTGTCTTATATGGTATGGCTATAACAGGAGGTTGAAACTTCTGGAGAGAGAAACTGGCTTATGTCAAGACCATTGTCCTATTAATTCTATGCTTCAGTTTTTTTTGTCTCATCACCAACAAGTTCATTATAACCCGAGGTAAGTCCTGGTTTTCATCCTTTCACCCTTAGAGATTACATATTTCAATCATTCATTTTGTTCTTGATTTGCAGATAAGCAACTCGGCGAGCTGGTGTTTCATACTGCTCTTTATGTTCATCTATGCAACGACACTCTTGAAGCTCAAAGGGAGTGGTGTGGGCCTTGAGGACTGGTGGGGAAAAGAGCAGTTTTGGGTAATCGGTGGAACATCAGCTCAACAAACTCCACGGTAACATTGAAAGCCTCTGATGAAGATGGAGACTTTGCAGAACTCAACATCTTCAAATGGACATCTCTTCTCATCCTACTAACCAGTATCATAATTATCAACCTTGCTGGTATGGTTGCTGGTGTCTCTTACGCAGGGACCACTCGCGGGAAAGCTCTTATTTGCAATGTGGGTTGTTGCTCCATCTTTACCCTTTCTTGAAAGGTCTTTTGGGAAGGCATAATAGGACTCCGACCATTATCATTGTCTAGTATGTGCTTCTTGCATCCATCTTCTCGTTGCTTTGGGTCCGAATCAACCCTTTTGTTACCACCACTGAGATTCGAGCAACAATCTCACTGGCCTTTTTAGCCCTACTTTTTTTTTTTCACTGAATAATCATTAAGTATCAAAGAAGCTTAGGTAAACAAAAACAGAGGAAAAGACAAAGGCACAGGGCCATTCAAAGTATGAGAAAACAGGGAAGAGAACTCCGTCTGCATCAACGACTACTGGCTTGCAAAGGAGCCGCTAGAAAGGAGCCTATTGATTCGCAGGTAATCCTGAAGCCTCCGCCAAGATAATGTGCTGCAACCAACTTGGTTCATGACGAGCCAGATATGACTGAAGACGGTTGTCATTGGTGACACTAGAAGCAATCGTCATAGCCGCTCTGTTTGCATAATCAGAACAATGATCAAGAGACCACGATCCTACAACATAGAGACAACTAGATATACAAGTAATAATCTGATTCTCATAGCCACCTGAAGACGCGGCTAGTAAGGCTTCCCGAGCATAAACTAACGAAGATTCAAAGATAATGTTGTCTTCTTTTAGGCTTTTCATAGATTCCACCGCCCAGAGCACATATAACAGTTCCGCTTCCACAATGGAATAGACTTGACTAAAGGCCCGTCGACTGTGATAATGCACCACCATATTAGAATCTCGCACAATCCAAGAAGCTTCAGATAGTCCACCTTCCACATTCCATGATGCACCGAAATTGCATTTAATCTTATTAACAGGAGGTTTTAACCATTTGCTTGGAGGCACCGGAGAAACATCACACGTTCTGCGTGTATGTGAGGACGGAAGATTGAGCGTTAACCATATATCTGCCTCTTCTAATGCTTTCCTGATAATCACCATCGGTTCAAAGCGATTCTGTTCAAACAACAACGAGTTCCTAGCTTTCCATATGTTCCACAGTATCCAGGGAAAGAAGAGACGTAAGCTCAGCGAAAGGGAGGTCTTTGTACTACACCCAAGTAAGTAACTCATGTTGTGAAACATAGATGATGGAGAAAACCCTGCAGGAGGGAGATGAAACTCAGACAACAACCATACATCACGAGCCGCAGAATAGTGAAACAACACATGAGAAATGGTCTCCGATGTTGCAGAACAGAGCCCACAGCCCGGTTCCACCTGTAGACCTCGAGAGAGGAGCCTTTCTTTCACCGCTAGAGCCCCAGATAGAGCCATCCAGAGGAAATGCTTCAGTTTAGATGGCGCTTTAATCTTCCAGATTCTCTTCCAGACAGATTTTTCCAAAGGCAAGACCGGTGTAATTGGAGGATTATCCTCTAAAAACAGAGAATATAGGAGAGAATATCCGCTCTTCGTTGTATATTCTCCATTCGGAGTAAAACCCCAGACCAGCGTATCACAAAGATTGGCCGAGATCCTCATAGACCTTATACGTGACACATCCTCTTGCGTAAATAGCTGTTTCAAAATCTCAAGATTCCACTGCTGAGAGTTGGGTAAAAGCAGATCGGAAACCGTTAGTGTGAGGTCCACTGCTGCGTCCATATTGTACTGAGGCGACTCTGGGTATCTGTCCATTACCCAATTCTCAAGCCAGACTCTGGTATTCTTCCCATCCCCAATCTTTTTTAACAGACCATGCCGAAGAACATCCCGACCATGGAGAATACTTCTCCACGCATAAGATGGTCGTCTCCCCACTGTGCTTTCCATGAAGGAACCATTACGGAAGTGTCTATGCTGGAGGATGTGAGAAAACAGAGACTCCAAGTTTGCCAATATCCTCCAGGCTTTCTTCCCCAGAAGAGCTTGATTAAACCTACCAATGTCATGGAAGCCAAGACCTCCATTCTCCTTACATTCACAAAGTTTTTTCCAAGCAATCCATGGTAGCTTCTTTTTGTTGATCCCACTGCTTCACCAGAATTGTGTCAAGACACTAGTGATTTTCTGACATAGGTTCTTAGGCAATTTGAAACAGGACATTGCATAGATTGGCATAGCTAAGCCAACAGACTTGACCAGAATTTCCTTGCCCCCATTTGAGAGAGATTTAGAGTACCAGTTGTTGGCTCGAGCTTGAACCTTTTCTTGAACAAAGTTCAACATTTTATTCTTTGAACCACTAAAACACTTTGGGAGACCCAAATAAGTACCTTCTCTACCTTCCTTGTCGATGCTCAAAGCCTCCTTGATTTTAATTTTGTCTGACTCTTTAACTTTCAAACCAAAGATGATGGAGGATTTGTTCTTGTTAATCATCTGTCCAGAGATATCTCCATAAACTTTGAGACATCTTGATATCTCCTTTGCTTCTGCTTCTGTAGCTTGACACATGAGAAGACTATCATCCGCGAACAATAGATGGTGAACCGCAGGCCCAGAAGAAGCTAATCTGATACCGTGAAGAGAACTGTTCCTTTCCGATTTATTCAGCACTCCAACCAAAGCTTCAGCGGCTAAAGTAAAGAGGAAAGGGGACAGAGGATCCCCTTGCCGTATTCCTCTTTCAGGCTTTATAAAACCATGTATCCGACCATTCAACAGCACTAAAAAAGTCACAGTAGAAACACATGACATAATCCAGCTAACCCATGTTCTGTTAAACCCCAGTTTTTCTAGTAGCACCTCCAAAAATGACCATTCAACTCGATCATAGGCTTTCGACATATCAGTTTTAATGGCCATGCAGTTCTTCGAGACTGAATCAATGGTCCTTAAACCATGCACCATTTCATGAGCAATGAGAATATTATCCGACCATTTCATGTATCCGAGAATATTATCATGAGCAATGAGAATATGAGCAATGAGAATATGAGCCATTTCACAGCCTGATACAAAAGCACCTTGTGTTGGCGATATAATCTGCGGCAGCCATTTCTTCAAACGCGAGCAAAGTATCTTGGAAATTATTTTATATTGAACAGAGCATAAGCTGATCGGCCTCATGTCGGACATCCGTGTTGAGTTTGTAATCTTAGGAAAAAGACTGATATGCGTATGATTCCAGCCGGCAGGTATGATCGAGGTTTGAAAGAACGATTCGATCTCTTTTGTAATCACCGGACCTACAATACTCCAATACTTCTGGTAGAAAACGCCTGTAAACCCATCCTCTCTAGGGGCACTGCTCCCTTTCACACTAAATGCCGCCATCTTAATTTCTTCTTGAGACACAGGGGCAACTAGAGCCTCATTCATTTCTTCTGTGACACGCGGATGGAAGCCTTCAAAGATTTCTTCCATGTCAAATGGGTTCGAACTTTGGAAGATCTCTCTAAAGTAATTAACTGCGATATTACCCTTCGCTCCCTCAGAGAAGTGTTCCACACCCAATTCATCAAGCAACATAAGTACTCTGTTTTTGATCTGACGACCTTTAACACAGTTGTGAAAAAATTGAGTATTGAGATCCCCTTCTTGCAGCCATTGTTCCCTACACTTCTGTCGCCAAAACAACTCCTCCTCTTTCAGTGCAACAGCCAATTCCATTTTCAAGTTTTTCATAGCACCATGGTCTGGGAAGACCTTAGAAATCTCTGCATCTAGAGCAAGTTGCAGTCGGGTGATTTTTGATTTAGAATTGGTGTCCGATCTTCGTTTCCATCTGGAGATCTCCCTGCGACAACATGCTATCCGTTCCAGCAATGGAATATTCTCTTCACCGGAAATACCCCAACTTTTCTTAATTACATCTTCAAAACCCTCCTTGGCGATTAAACGCTTATCGAAGAAAAAACGACCTTTGTTAGGGTCATCATTTTCGAGGGAGAAGGATAGCTGTACCGGTCCATGATCTGATGTCCACATTGGCAAGTACTCCACCTGAGATCTCGGAAATAGCTGGAACCATTCATTGTTTCCAAAAAATTTATCCAATCTACACTGAACCCAGACCTGGTTTCTCCACCCAGCCCAGGAGAATCTGTTACCAGAGTGTCGTAGTTCCCGGAGTCTACAAACCTCCACCATGTTTCGGAAGTCCCAGAAGGAAGCTTCAGGACGAGCTCCCCCACCCAGTTTCTCAGCATTAGACAACAGCTCGTTGAAATCACCAAGGAGAACCCATGGACCATTCCGTGTAGAGCTAATATGCATAATACTATTCCACACTCGAGCTCTTCTTTCTCGTGTAGGATCTCCGTATACACAGGTTAAAAAGAATTCGATAGATCCCATTTTAACTTGCAAATCAATGATCCGATTGTTCTTTGATATTACATTCACATTCAGAAAACTCTTCCACATCACAGCTAAACCTCCACTCAGACCCCTAGGTTCAACAGTTATGCATTCATCATATCCCAAACTATTCTTCAAATCAGTAACATAACCAAACTTTTGTTTTGTTTCCATCAAAAATAACAAATCTGGAAAAGACGTGCGCTGCAAGTCCCGGATTCTTTGAACTGTCTTAGAGCTTCCTGCTCCTTGACAGTTCCAACTCAGAAAGCTCATTGGGATGGCAGCGGCTTCAAACTGGAAGCCACCAAATTATCTTGAGAGGTTTTGGTAATCTTAACATTGACATTGTTGTTAGCATCTGTAGATTTTCGCTTCTCACCACGTTCCGAGGTGTTGTCTTCTGGACCATTACTGCACGATGGAGGAGTAGAAGCGTCTACTGGCCGTGCTTTCTTAAGCCACGAGGGAGGTCTTCTTTGCTCTTTCTTTCCCGTTATGATAGTTCCAGAAGAGTAGGCTGAACCCATCTTGAACCCCGTTGAACTATCAAGAACAGGGGAAGAAGAGGCGTTTTGCTCAGAGACCGACTCCAATAGAGACTAAAAGCTTTGATGCATCACCGGAGCCGAGGTTGATTGACCTATTGGAACACGAGACGAAGGAGCCGGAGTACTTGCTTGTTTAGAGTAGCCAAAAACGAGGCCTTTATCTTTGTTTACATCATGGGTGATTTTCAGCAAGTTGATACTCGAGTTTTGTTGACTTTCTTCATTGGACTGTTGGACCCTGACAATTTGAGTGCTTCTTTCCGTAGCGTCAGCATGTGAATTATACTGAATTGCATATGCTGATCCTCTCTCGAGAGTTCAGGAAACAGTGGAGGGAAGCTGGGAGGGACATCCATGGATGGGCCAATGACCTTCGTCGGCTGAGAGGATGAAACCAGAGGAGCCTTAATGATAAGGGCACTCGACGGTGGTACCATGGAGCCCGCTCTTTTCCGGAGCAGGGGACAACGTGAGCGGTCATGAGTGATTCTGAAGCAATGAAAGCATTTCCTATGAATCCTTTCATACTTATACATAATGAGCACTTTTTTACCAGAGGGCAGAACCAAATTCTTGGCCTCCCAAGCCGGATTCTCAACGTGAAGGACAATTCTAACTCTGATGTAATCTGTCTTGTGAGAAGTTTTGGGATCATATGCGATTTCTTCAACTTCGCCAATCTTTCTTGCTAGCTGAAACATGGTCTCAACCGTGAAGTATTCCGCAGGGATATTACGAATCCTGATCCAAATAATCACCGTAGAGAGAAAGTCTGGCGGTGGGGCTGCTGACCAGCATTCCAACAACATAGTCTATTGATTGTGAGACCACGGTCTATCTTTGAGAATACGTATCAGATCTTCCTCCCTTTCAAATATGAACTGAAATCTGTCACGAGATAACGCAATTCCCCTTACTCAATCATAGAGTCTCCACACTTCAGGCATGTATGAGATCATGCGTGACATAATCTGAATGTCGGGATTCAACAAACGACCCAAGATGCTTGTGGAGTTGACATCCAACACACGAAATTTCGGGTCATCGGTCAACGTGATGGGATCATCATCATCCAACGATATCGCACGCAGAGCTTTGTGCAAATTATCCGCCATGGTAGCCTGAACCAAGATTTTCCGACGAGAGTCACCGTTGTCTAAAATGTGTGTATATGTAGGAAAATTGTTCAAACCCCCTAGTCTAAAATGTGTTCTGCAGTGGGAAGTTACTAGAAACCTTAAGGTTGTGTCTTTATAACGTTGTTAATGCATAATTCTGAGAAAATATTGACCACATGCAATAACTCAATGAACAAATCACATAATATTCAAACTAATACAAACCAAATCTCAAATACATTAAAATATAAGAAAAACACCCAGAATATCACTTTTGTTGTTTTATCATCACCTAGATTGGAGCCAAAGTTATCAGAAGTATTCAATTCTTAGTTCCTTG
>OVBB01001984.1:0-12551 GCA_900406415.1 Isatis lusitanica | reverse complement strand
CGAGTGTAACAAACAAACAAAACAAAAAGAGACAGAACATTATTTGGATGGAATGTTCAGATACTATGTTTGGATTTTGAGGTCAGATAATGCATCATTATAACCAAAGGAACATCACCAGGGTTATCGGTAACTAAAGGGGTTATGTGTTTAGCACGTGGTCAAAGTGGGACTTTGTACAATCTGTTAAGAAAAAGTAATGTCGCGCAATGAAATGATGTTTCTTGAACTTTGACAAAGAAAATCAAAAAAGAAATAATATTTACTTTGAGAGTTTTTTTCCTGCTTATTAAGTTGTTGAATTAGCGTAGTAATTTTTAAAAAATAAAAAAGAAATTTCCATTTGAAAATCCAGTTAACATTTTGAGGAAATTTGATTAAATATTCTAGCAATTTTAAATATTTTGAAAAGTTAAATAATAGAAAAGTTAGTTTATAAAGTTTTAAACATATGTGTTAGTTTTCAAATTACAATTTTTTTTAGAGAATATTAAACCAACTTTCTCTAAGATTTATGATTTTTACGAGATTTTCCACACAAAAAAAAGGTTGAAGTATCTCAACTCGAGTACTATTGATCAGTTAAGGCAAATCTAATTTCTCTAACACCTATGTGATTCGTCAAATCATATTTCTCCGGCCTAACACTAAAGGTTTATAAACAACAAATGTGTAAAATGTAAATAATGTTGGCTTTGTGGATAAAGACCAACCTCCATGATATGACCATCGCAATATCGAAATTTAAATAAATAAACAAATCCAAATCATAACCGCGTAGCAAAATATTCTAATATGTAGTCTAAGACATTATATAAGTACACAAAGCTTATAAGACTTAACTTGCAAAACAACTTTTCCAAGTTTTAAAGCTAAATTAACGTTGACCACTAAACCACACACAAAAGAAAGAAAGAATGTGTACAACCGAAAACTACTTTGTGTTGGATCCGAGAGAAGCCACCTTCTCGGATCTCATACGTCTTCTCTTCTCCTCGGATCTTGGGAATAGAAACTTCATCGATTCTTCTGAAGAGAGGATTGAGGATGATCTTTACAGATTCCGGCGACGATGGATCATCTTTGTATCCATTGTTGTTCAGAAACTCATGATTCTTATGAGGAAACCTCTTTATTATTTGGGGTTCTCTATTTGTTTTTGGTTCAATTTTCTTTCTTCTAATGGTGGATTCTTTAAAATCCTCCCACATCTTCTCAAAGGTCAGATTTATATCTTTGGACTTTCTTGATTAAAACTAATTGGTGTAAGCTCGGTTAATTACATTAAAATTAAAATACTAACGTTAACCAAACGTATGATTTCTTGCAAACTGTGAATTATTCTTCACAAAGTATCATGCGTGACTAAGTTTGTGAGTTAATCCAAAGGGGTTTTTAGCTTTGTCAAGTATCTCCTAATTACGTGAATGTTGAAACTACATTTGAGAGTTTAGATACAATTAAACGCAACTATAGAACCTGAGGTGTTTTGCAACAATCCAACAATTTAAAATTTAGTAAAAAAAAAAAGGCTGAATTTGTGTAACCATTGTTAACTTATTCTAGATTTTTGTTTTGTTTTGTTTGCAAAAACAGCTATTTTAATATCGTCACCATAATTTACAACATTTATTTTTTTTTGTAATTTTTTCAGAGAAGATTATATGGCCGGAAGAAACATCGGCGACATTTGCATCTGTAAACGGAAACCTAGACCGGCGAGTGGATTTAGACCGGAGGATAGAGAGAGGAAGTCAAAGATACAAAGCAATGTTGTCAATTATGGCTTCTAAGCTTTCTTATGAGAACACAAACTTTGTCAGCTCTGTTCTTCACAACCATTGGAAGGTTTTGATAATAATACTCTATTTTCTTCTGAATATCTTTTCCCTTAATTATTTTTTATTCACAACTCTCACTATCAAGATAATTCTAGGTTGCATATAAATCACTAATATTTTGCATCGCTAGGAAGTTGAATATACAATGAATAAGGTAATTTTACTAGTAAATAATTGTTTAAACGAAGGTAACAGTCGAGATTTATCATTAGAATTGACTAGTCTAAAATGAATTTCTAAGTTTTTTTCTGCTAATTGTAAGTAACATATGTTCAAAGTTATTTCCAACAATATATTTTCTTTTCTTTGTAAAAGGAGTAAAGTTTTACGTAAAAATAGGGAAACTGATGCATACTGTCATTTGGCTGTATCTCGATCTCGTTCAATTATTAAGCTTATCTTATGAGCATGATCATGATCATGCATGATAATCTTTGACTCAGATATTAATAATAAAAATAATTTTAAAAAGAGATTTATTATGTGTTGGACTTATAATCACTATTTGTTAATTTTGTTCCTGGAACAGATGGACTTATTGGGTTTCTACAGCTGTTGGAATGGTGAGGAAGAATGATTTCCCTTCTCTTATATATATTGATGAATAATTATAATACAAGTAACTGAACTGGTCCAAAAATTGGTATTATTTATATATTTTAAGGAATGATTATAATGCAATTAACTGAATTGGTCCAGATCGGCAAATACCACGTGAAAACATTGTCTGATATGCGGAATATTTGAGTTTTCCTTACCAGAATGAATTTGATTCCAAAAATCCAATTGGCGACCCCACATGTGAAATCCCTAATAGTAATAGACTAATCGTGTTCAGTTCATTTGCTAATTCTAAATCTTTTAGCCCAATTTTCTAAGTTCAAAATGTAGTTAAGCAGTAATGACTTCCAAGAATATATGTGATTCAATGTGTAAACATGTCTTTCTGCCATAGATCTAAGCATTTCAAGTAATCTGGAGGAGGTTTGGGAACCCACCTTTCAATCACGATGGACCACATCTTGTAAGTATAAGCTCCTCTCTTGAGAATATCCTCCAAATCGTGCTCGTACTTGAAGAAAAATTGAAACTTCTCGTTTGACAACGCCACTCCTCTGACTCTCTCGTAGAGTTGCCATTTCCTTGGCATGTCGAGAATGAGATACGACATCTTTTGCTCAGATGGGTTGAGGAGGCGCCCAATAATGCTTAAGTGATTCGCTACATTCGAACAGTACTCCGGAGCGTCTGGGAGAAGAAACAGTTCCTCATTTTCCTCCAGTGTTAAGCCCCCCAGATCGAAATCGAGATTAGAACTACTCGACATTTCTAAAAAGAGAACGGTCTTCAAAGAACAGAACGGAACGGAGTAACTGTGAAGACCACCAAAGGCTGAAGAGATTAAGCGGCGGCTGTAATAGAGATAAGCACCACCGTAATAATAGAGTAAAGAGGATCAATTAGGTTAAAAAAGGTTGTTTAACGAAGACAAAAGCTCTTCTGAAAAGAGAAATGAAACACTCTACTTCAGCCAGAGAGTACTAAGCCCTTAACAAGGGAGTCAAAAAATCGAACTCAATATTCTTTGTTTTTCTTTATGATTGCCTTGCTATATGACTTCGTTTTAGAAGAACCAGAATTTTAAAGTTAATTTATTGTCATTAGAACTTGAAATCTTTTTGAGACATATTTATGATTGCTTTGTTATATCATTTGTTTTTTTCTCAATTCTGTAACCCTAAACCCTAAATCATAAAATCTAAACCCTAATTAATGATTTGTGAAGCCAAACTCATTAGTGTAATACATTTTAAAATGATTAAAGTGTGTTATTATTGTCATTTTTACCCTGAAGTGCTACTTTGTGACAAAAACATCAAGGTGTGCTATTTGAGGCTATTTCTCTTCTTAAAAATGATCAAAATATTTTTTGTAGTGTATTTTTAAATTATGAAGATGCTTTTATTTCATAGATTTGAATATTTTGTGAGATAATATTTATTAAAAGTTTATTTATAAATTAAAATGACAATTATTTAGTTAAAAAGTACATTTTAAATCAAAACGAGAAAATAAAAATTTGAATATGATAATTATTAGAAATTTATTTTCTGGTAATAAAGACATTATAACAATGATTTAGTTAAAATAAAAACTTATTAAAAATAAATTTTACGCAAACTACATATCATCTTATATATATCATGTCTAGATTACCAAAATATAAAACGAGTGTAACAAACAAACAAAACAAAAAAGACAGAACATTATTTGGATGGTATGTTCAGATACTATGTTTGGATTTTGAGTTCAGATAATGCATCATTATAACGAAAGGAACATCACCGGGGTTATCGGTAACTAAAGGGGTTATGTGTTTAGCACGTGGTCAAACTTCTAATATGGTGGGATTTTTTACAAAAAGTAATGTCGCGCAATGAAATGATGTTTCTTGAACTTTGACAAAGGAACATAAAAAAAAAAGAAATAATGTTTACTTTGAGAGTTTTTTTTTTTGGGTTATTAAGTTGTTGAACTAGGGTAGTAATTTAACATAAAAATAAAAAATAATTCCATTTGAAAATCCTGTTAAGATTTATGATTTCTACGAGATTTTCCACACACAAAAAAAAAGTTGAAATATCTCAACTCGAGTACTATTAATCAGTTAAGGCAAATCTAATTTCTCTAACACCTATGGGATTAATTCGTCAAATCATATGTCTCCGGCCTAACACTATAGGTTTATAAACAAAACATGTGTAAAATGTAAATAATGTTGGCTTTGTAGATAAAGACCAACCTCCATGATATGACCATCGCAATATCCAAATCGTAACCGCGTGGCAAAATATTCTAATATATAGTCTAAGACATTATATAAGTACACAAAGCTAAGACTTAACTTGCAAAACAACTCTTCCAAGTTTTAAAGCTAAATTAACGTTGACCACTAAACCACACACAAAAGAAAGAAAGAATGTGTACAACCGAAAACTACTTTGTGTTGGATCCGAGAGAAGCCACCTTCTCGGATCTCATACCTCTTCTCTTCTCCTCGGATCTTGGGGATAGAAACTTCATCGATTCTTCTGAAGAGAGGATTGAGGATGATCTTTACAGATTCCGGCGACGATGGATCATCTTTGTATCCATTGTTGTTCAGAAACTCATGATTCTTATGAGGAAACCTCTTTATTATTTGGGATTCTCTATTTGTTTTTGGCTCAACTTTCTTTCTTTCAATGGTGGCTTCTTTAAACTCCTCCCAAATCTTCTCAAAGGTCAGATTTTATAACTTTGGACTTTCTTGTTTTTAACTAATTGGTGTAAGCTCGGTTAATTGCATTAAAAATAAAATACTAACGTTAACTACACGTATGATTTCTTGCAAACTGTGAATTATTCTTCACAAAGTATCATGCGTGACTAAGTTTGTGAGTTAATCAAAAGGGGTTTTTAGCTTTGTCAAGTATCTCCTAATTACGTGAATGTTGAAACTACATTTGAGAGTTTAGATACAATTAAACGCAACTATAGAACCTGAGGTGTTTTGCAACAATCCAACAATTTAAAATTTAGTAAAAAAAAAGGCTGAATTTGTATAACCATTGTTTACTTGTTCTAGATTTTTGTTTTGTTTTGTTTGCAAAAACAGCTATTTTAATATCGTCACCATAATTTACAACATTTATTTTTTTTTTTGTAATTTTTTCAGAGAAGATTATATGGCCAGAAGAAACATCGGCGACATTTGCATCAGTAAACGGAAACCTAGACCGGCGAGTGGAGTTAGACCGGAGGATAGAGAGAGGAAGTAAAAGATACAAAGCAATGTTGTCAATTATGGCTTCTAAGCTTTCTTATGAGAACACAAACTTTGTCAGCTCTGTTCTTCACAACCATTGGAAGGTTTCGATGATAATACTCTATTTTCTTCTAAGTATCTTTTTACTTAATCATTTTTTATTCACAACTCTCACTATCAAGATAATTCTAGGTTGCATATAAATCACTAATATTTTGCATCGCTAGGAAGTTGAATATACAATGAATAAGGTAATTTTACTAGTAAATAATTGTTTAAACGAAGGTAACAGTCGAGATTTATCATTAGAATTGACTAGTCTAAAATGAATTTGTAAGTTTTTTTTCTTCTAATTGTAAGTAACATATGTTCAAAGTTATTTCCAACAATATATTTTGTTTTCTTTGTAAAAGGAGTAAAGTTTTACGTAAAAATAGGGAAACTGATGCATACTGTCATTTGGCTGTATCTCGATCTCGTTCAATTATTAAGCTTATCTCATGAGCATGATCATGATCATGCATGATTATCTTTGACTCAGATATTAATAATAAAATAATTTTAAAAGGAGATTTATTATGTGTTGGACTTATAATCACTATTTGTTAATTTTGTTCCTGGAACAGATGGACTTATTGGGTTTCTACAGCTGTTGGAATGGTGAGGAAGAATGATTTCCCTTCTCTTATATATACTGATGAATAATTATAATACAAGTAACTGAACTGGTCCAAAAATTGGTATTATTTATATATTAAGGAATGATTATGATGCAATTAACTGAATTGGTCCAAAAAGGCAAATACCACGTGAAAACACTGTCTGATATGCGGAATATTTGAGTTTTCCTTACCAAAATGAATTTGATTCCAAAAATCCAATTGGCGACCCCACATGTGAAATCCCTAATATTAATAGACTAATCGTGTTCAATTCATTTGCTAATTCTAAATCTTGTAGCCCAATTTTATCTAAGTTCAAAATGTAGTTAAGCAGTAATGACTTCCAAGAAAATATATGACTCAATGTCTAAACATGTCTTTCTACCAGAAAAAGGTCTATACATGTGTTTATTCTCAATTTCGATAGAATTCTATAAATTTATGTCTTCAATTTTTTTTTATAATACTTAGGATATTAACTTCACTTGTATCAAGTATTAGTAAAACTGACAACAAAATTAACTTATATAAAAGATTTACATAACTTTTGTGTGCTTTTTTTTAAGAGAATAACTTTATTTTTATTTTTAACAGAAGTGTAATATTCTATTTTCTGAGTTTATAGATTACCAGAAGCAGAGATCAACAGAGGTAATTGTTATAAAAGACACAAGCACGAATCCGAACCTCATCGTCGTCAGTTTCAGAGGCACCGATCCTTTTGACACCGATGATTGGTGTACCGACTTGGATCTTTCCTGGTAATTTTATTTTCTTTTGTTTTGATATTCTCTTTTTTTTCATCATTTCAATATATTCTCCAAATACAAATCTTTGGTACTTAGTGCAGTTTAGGTTGGTACTTATTAACTGATTCCTATAACTAAACTAATATTGATTTCCAAAACAGGTACAAGATTAAGAATGTTGGAAAAGTCCATGGAGGATTCATGAAAGCTTTAGGCCTTCAAAAAGAAGGATGGCCTCGAGAAGTAAATTTTGACCAAACTCAAAAAGAAACAACTCAATATGCATACTACACTATTAGACGTCGCTTAAAAGAGATTCTCGACCAAAACCCAACGTCAAAATTTATCTTAACCGGACATAGCCTAGGTGGAGCCCTAGCGATCCTGTTCACGGCCGTGTTGATGATGCATGAAGAAGAGAAAATACTAGACAAGCTCGAGGGAGTTTACACATTTGGGCAGCCTCGCGTAGGTGACGAGGAGTTTGGAAAGTTTATGAAAGATTCATTGAAGAAGCATGAGGTCAAGTACGAAAGATATGTTTATTGCAACGACATGGTTCCTAGGTTGCCTTTTGACGACAAGACACTCATGTTCAAACACTTTGGGCCATGCCTTTACTATGACAGTTTCTACAGAGGAAAGGTTAGTTAGCAATTACAGTTTCTATGTTTGTTTCTTTGAATTAATCACTTATAATTAGAGATTGGAAAAATTATTTTCTTAAGTTCCGAACTTGTTCCTAAATTTATTTCTCATATGAAAATGAATTTCTTTAAGAGAAATACCCTCAAATAGCACATATTTAGGTTTTTGTGATGAAAATAGCACATCAAGGGAAAAATGTCAATAATAACATATTTTGATCATTTTTATGTATTACACTAATGAGTTTTTTGTTTAGATTTTAGAGTTTTTGGTTTAGATTTTAGAGTTTTGGGTTTAGGGTTACAGAACTGAGAAAAACAAATGATAAATAAATGTATAATAGTCTTTTTCTTCTTCAATAAATGTTATTTTTGTCATTTTTACCATAGTGTGTTATTTTCGTCACAAAAACTTAAAAGTGTGCTATTTTTGAGAATTGCCCTTTTTTTAATTGAAACAAGACTTTATATCTCTGAAATGAGATAGGACGAGAGAGGAACTAGATGAGAAATAATTACAATTAGAAAATGTTAGATAATATAAATTTTTATCATTAAAAATGAATATAACATATAATGTAAAAGGTTAAATTTTTAAACGATAAAAGGATAATTTTTGTGTTGTTTTTCACATAGATTCCCATTTATCCACTTCCCCTACTCATGAAATTATTTTAATTTCTATTGTGTAATATTATGTTCAGGTTGAGGAAGAGGAGCCAAATAAAAACTACTTTAATTTGTTATGGGCGATACCAAAGATTATGAACGCACTATGGGAGTTGATAAGGAGTTTCATCATACCTTATTGGAAAGGTGAAGAATACAGAGAAGGATGGTTCCTGAAGTGTTTTAGGGTTGTTGCATTGATAGTTCCAGGATTACCTGCTCATGCTCCTAATGAGTATGTCAACGTTACACTCCTGGGAAACTTACTTGACTAGAATTTATTGCATCACTTCCACATTCTTTGTATAATTACTTAAATTTTGTTTCAACTTTGATTATGTAAAGATAGTGAAGAAGTAATAAAATGGATAGTACTTAACATATTTATAGACCCGAAAATATTTACAAAAGGTACAACATTCATAAATGTAAACTCAAGATAGTATCTCAGTTGGCTTATAAAGTTTGATAGTTTTCATTTCTCGTTTTTCTTATAAACTGACCTGGATAACACCTTAGTAGATCACCGACAACTTCAATGCATACGTAAAGGTATAACAAAGAAGAGATGGTCTCTCGTCTCATCCCTCTCAATAGTTCTGGGTATTCGGGTTCGGATCGGGTTTTTCAGATTTTCGGGTTTTCGGATTGAGTCTTATAGAATCAATTTGGATTTTAGAAAATTTCGGATCGCGTATGGTTAATAATTTTTCGGGTTTAGATCTATTTTGTAGTATCATACAAGTTCCATTTTATATCCATTTCAGATAATATCACTTTTGGATATCTATTTTCAAAATAATATGTTTTAAGTAAAACACACATAAAACTGTACAATATAATTAAAAAATCTTATTAAATATTATAAAAATATGTTTGAACTCATTATCAACATAACAATAAATATAAATCATAAAACTGAAATTTCAAAATATTTGAAAGTATTCAAATTAAACAAAATTAAGTAAAAATGATTAATTTCAGTTCTTTTGGGATACTAGTTCGGGTTTCGGTTTGGGTATATATTACCCAAAATCTGAAATACCTAGCTTTTTTTTTTTGGTTCAACAGAAATAATTAGAAAAAAACCCAAAGAATTTCAGCCCAAATGGCTTCCATACAAACAGAGTGTAGCTTTTGCGAGCCCATCAGCCTCCACATTATTCAACCGCGATAAACGAAATTGAAAAAACTTGAAACGATGAAATTGAGGCGTTGATATATGCGAGGACGCCAAAAATGTCCCTTATGCAATTACCATTCTTGATTGCTCTAACGAGCGTTTGTGAATCGGATTTGAGGTGAATAGCCAGAATCTTGTTGGAGATGGCATGATTCAAAGCTTCAGCTATGGCCAAAGTTTCCGCCATTAGTGGAGAGTCGACATGGGAGTATGTGAGAGATCCTTGGTTGATTGAGTAAGACTGGTGGTCTTTATAAGTTCACGCCAATCCTGCCTGTTTTGTTGATTCGCACCAAGCTGCATCTGTGTGGAGAATAAGATGATCCGACGATATAAGCTCAAATACCTAGTTCTAAATCCCATTTTAGATTTTTTTTAGATCTGATTCCAAACGGATTCAGATATTTTGAATTGGATTCGGGTTTCGGTTACAAATGCCCAGGTCTCTCTCTCACCAAAAAATAGAAAAATTTGGTGACAGCCCCAATTACAAGAGCCAGCATCAGCCGATAGTTTATTCTTGTTAGCTAACCAAGTGATAAAAGCACATTTAGGCACTCCTTGCGAAAACCAAATAATTATACTTCAAAGAATCTTTTTCTTGCACTTTCGAATTCGGTCTCAAATACTTGACGAAGGAAAGCAGATCTGGCACTCATCTGGACCATGCTGCCATAGAACAACATCATCACCATGCTTACATTTTGGAACCATATAACAACGGATCTGATGAGTCTCAATGTGGTATATATATCTACATCTCCAATGTCTCCACTCTGCATGTCTAACAGCTTTAGAGACTATGAATAATCAGTTGTGGCCCCATTTCACCTGTTACTTCGATGAGACGTCTCGAAGGAAGCCAATGATATGTGACCAGAAAAGTGTTGGCTGACCATTGTTGATATCCACTTTAACAAAAAGGGGCAGTAAGTGATAGTGATTATTAATAGTGTTTTAGAAAAATGGTCAAAAAAAATTTGATCTCCTGTCTGCATACAATTTTCATGATTTTTTTTTCAAAAGTTGAATATTATTTTTTTTAAATAAATCTAATAAATTCAAATTTCAAAAATATAAGATTATTCAAAACATTGAGAAATGTACTTATGAGATTCCATTAACGTTTTTTTTTCTTTCAAAATCAATGTTCAAATTAGAGGATAATTTTCTTTCCTAAAAAAATTATATTCTACCAAATCTTAAATCTATATTCTGCTGTGTACGAACTGATAGAAGATATTTTTTA
Source organism: Isatis lusitanica (assembly GCA_900406415.1). Classification (NCBI taxonomy): domain Eukaryota; kingdom Viridiplantae; phylum Streptophyta; class Magnoliopsida; order Brassicales; family Brassicaceae; genus Isatis; species Isatis lusitanica. The sequence continues at coordinate 1,743 of OVBB01001984.1, read as the reverse complement.
CTACTTGCTTTATATTCTACGGACCGTTGAACATTTTCTCTATAGTCTACCACGTATAGTATATGCATTATACCGTTTAGTATGTTAAACGATTCAATAAGATTTAGTAGAATAAGTTTTCTAAAGTTCCTATATATTCTACGGAGTTTGGAATATATGTTCTACTGTAAACACTATATTCTACTATCTGTATAATTAAACGTCCACTATTCAATTTGTATTGTATCGTTGATAGAATACATATTATGCATAAATCTAAGAAAAATATAGGAAATATGGTTACAAAATATTCAAAAATATAAATGAAAAGTTTTTTCAACAAAAAAAAAACGAAATACAATTATATATTTAAAATATTAATTATATTTAGATTTGATATAAACTATTTATCTAAATTATAATTATAAATCCAAATATATGAATTAATTTTAGACCAAAATAACTAAAATATCCAAAATAAATAAACTATTCAAATTTTTTTAGTTATATTTGTCAAGTGTTTAAATTTAACCAATTTCTATTGTATTTTTATAAAATTTTGGGCATTCGAAGTTGGACTAAAACCACAGTTAAACCGAAATTCTAAAATATTATAAACGGATTTTGTATTTCTAAATATGTAAATCCGAAAATCTAAAAAAACCGAATCAAACCCAAATGGATACCCGAACATGTAGAGCGGAAGCGTTAAGAGTAAAATAACAAAATCCTGTAGAGGGAAAAAAGAGTTTACGGCAATGGAGGACGGCGAAATAGAGGAAGGAATGATGACGGCCGACGAAACTCCGACGTCGGAAGTAGCTACGGAGACTGTAGCACCGCCGCGAGAACCGGCGAAATCACCACTCGAGTTGCTTAGAGAGAGCAAAACCTCGGTGGAGGAAATCGTTACAAGGATGCTCTCAATCAAAAAAGAAGGAAACAACAACAAATCCGAGATTCAAGAACTCCTCACACAGATGTTCCTCAACTTCGTTAACCTCCGTCAGGTTAGGATTCTCTCTCCACACACTAATCTCCTAAGCAAAGTTAGGGTTTTTACAGCTCTCTCTCCCCACAGGCGAATCGTGCGATACTGACAGAGGAAGACAAAGTGAAAGCAGAGACGGAAAGAGCAAAAGGGCCTGTCGATTTCACGACATTGCAGTTGNGTCAAAGCTATTAAAGCTTGTAGAGATTTCAAATCCAAGTATCCAGACATTGATCTTGTTTCGGAAGAAGAGTTCTTTCGTGATGCTCCTGAAGCTATCAAAGATCAATCGCTCTCAACTGATAGTTCACATGTTTTGATGCCCAAAAGACTCAATTTTGAGCTTCATCAGGTAAGGTTTTTGAAGTTTGGTTACATTAAAGGTTCAAGCTTTGATGGAAATGATTGAGTTTTTTTTTATGTGGTTTTTGATTTAGAGGAAAGAATTGTGTAAGCATCGAGCGAGATTGGAGCAAAAGAAGAAGAATTTACTAGAAACTATAGCAGAGAGGAAGAAGTTTTTGTCGAGTCTTCCTCTACATCTCAAGTCGTTAAAGAAAGCATCGATTCCAGTACAGAACCAATTAGGTATACAGCACACGAAGAAGCTGAAGCAGCATAATTTAGCTGAGCTGCTTCCTCCTCCGCTTTATGTAATTTACTCACAGCTTTTGGCACAAAAGGAAGCTTTTGATGAGAGAATCGACTTGGAGGTAGTTGGGAGTCTTAAGGATGCTCAAGCTTATGCTCGACAGCAATCTAAAAAGGACTCA